>CAUYLG010021390.1:0-103681 GCA_963573385.1 Cacajao melanocephalus | reverse complement strand
TCGGAATGTCTAAGGCTCCTCACCCCCACCCCCGCCACATACCCTTACCCGGGAGAAAGGTATAAAAGGTATTGACACCCTCCCTCCGGGGCCGCGGGTTGGAGAGATGTGAGTCCTCCGTGGTCGCCGGCAATAAAGATCCTGCAATTTGGCCCACTTTTGTCTTCGTGTTAACTTTCTACGCTCGGTTCAGTACAACACTTCTAGCTACTTGGGAGGCTGAGGTGGGAGGATCGCTTGAGCCTGCAAGGTTGAGGCTGCAGTGAGCTGTGATCACGGCACTGCACCCCAGCCTGGGTGACAACCTGAGACCTCTCTCAAAAAAAAAAAAAAAAGAAAGAAAGAAAAAGAACCAGATGAACAAGACAAGACAGACGCAGCCTTGACCTCCCAGAGCTTCCCTTAATGAAAAATACCCATATAAACAAGTAAACAAGCAAATTCCATGTAAACAACAAAACAAATGAACAGAATTAATGATGCATTTCAAAAAGTACAAGATCAGGCCAGGCACGGTGGCTCATGCCTGTAATCCCAGCACTTTGGGAGGCCAAGATGGGCAGATCATCTGAGGTCAAGAGTTCAAGACCAGCCTGACCAACATGGTGAAACCCGGTCTCTACCAAAAATACAAAAATTAGCCCGGCATGTTGGTGAGCTCCTGTAATCCCACCTACTTGGAAGGCTGAGACAGGAGAATAGCTTGAACCCAGGAGGTGGAGGTTGCAGTGAGCCGAGATCACACCATTGCACTCCAGCCTGGGCAACAGAGCAAGACTCTGTCTCAAAAAAAAAAAAAAAGGCTGGGCAAATTGGCTCACACTTGTAATCTTTGGGAGGCCAAGGTGGGCAGATCACAAGGTCAGGAGTTTGAGACCAGCCTGACCAACATGGTAAAACCTCCATCTCTACTAAAAATACAAAAATTAGCTGGATGTGGTTGTATGTGCCTGTAGTCCCAACTACTCCAGATGCTGACACAGAAGAATCACTTGAACCCAGGAGGTGGAGGTTGCAGTGAGCCGAGATTGTGCCACTGCACTCCAGCCTGGGTGACAGAGCAAGACTCTGCCTCAAAAAAAAAATAGTACTAGATCAGTGCACATTTGAGCCTTGAACATTGGAGAAAAAAAAATTCTAGGAATCCACCTACTACAGCCTTTGGCACACAGCAGAAACTCAAAAAATATTTGTGGAACGCACACATGCACAAATGTATGAATAAATGCACACAGAAATGAATGAATGAGGGCCTTACATTTATTTCAGGGCCCTCTGAGATCAGAAGACACTGCAGGGCAGAGGATCACCTCTGTTGTGCTAGCCCACATCAGAGCAGCATTCAAGGTAGAAAACATTGCCTGCCTTAATCTGTTAACAATAAGATCAGATGACCGGCTCCAGGGAGCTAATTTAAACTCATTTAAATAAGGCCCCTGCTGCTTTGTTAAAACTATGTCCATAACAACGAATCCAACTGTAACTGCTTTTGGCCTAAGACACAGAATTTACCTTCACAAGCCGCTTCTTATTAATAATGCATTGGCTAAATTACAAGCTGTTTATCAATACAACAAGGCCAGGTCTTTAAATATTTTGACCTTAATTGCTGAAGGACAGAACTTCACTTCCATAACTCTTCCTCCACAGGAAAAGCCTTTTGCTTGGGAAATTCTACTCCAAGTCATCTTCCTAATTTAGGTTTGCAAAACAAAGATGGCCTGAAGCTACTAGGCTTTGGGGCCCCACAGGGACACCTAGACAGTGGCCGTACGAAAAAGGACCAGGTCATTCCTAAAGCCATGGTACCGTTTTCGGAATGTCAAGGCCAGGAACCGTGGCTCACGTCTGTAATCCCAATGCTTTCAGAGGCCAAGGCAGGAGGACGGCTTGAGCCGAGGAATTTCAGACTAGCCTGGGCAACATAAGGAGAGCTCATCTCTACAAAAATATTTTTTTTAATTAGCCAGATGTAGCCAAGCACCGTGGCTCATGCCTGTAATCCCAGCACTTTGGGAGACCGAGGTGGGCAGATAATCTGAGGTCAGGCATTTGAGACCAGCCTGACCAACATGGAGAAACCCCGTCTCTACTGAAAATACAAAATTAGCCGGGTGTGGTGGTGCATGCCTGTAATCTCAGCTACTTATGAGGCTGAGGCAGGAGAATCGCTTGGACCCAGGAGGTGGATGTTGTGGTGAGCCAAGATTGAGATCGTGCCATTGCACTCCAGCCTAGGCAACAAGAGCAGAGCTTCATCCCAACAACAACAACATCAACAAACTTAGCCAGGTGTGGTGGCAAACACCTGTGGTCTCAGGTATTCAGAAGGCTGAGGTGGAAGAATCGCTTGACCCCGGGAGGTCAAGGCTGCAGTAATCCATGATTATACCACTGCACTCCAGCTTGGGTGACAGAGCAAGCCCCTGTCTCCAAAAAGAAATAAAATAAAATAAAATAGAGGGAGGAAGGGAGGGAAAACGAAATAAATGTAAGGAAGGGAAGGGAAAAGAAAGGAAGGGAAGCGAAGGGGAGGGGATGGGGAGAGGGGAGGGGACGGAACGGAAGAAGAAAGGAAGGAAGGAGGCCAGGTATGGTCACACCTATAATCGCAGCACTTTGGGAGGCCGAGGTGGGTGGGCCACTTGAGGTCAGCAGTTGGAGACCAGCCTGGCCAACATGGTGAAACCTCTACTAAAAATACAAAAAATTAGCCAGGCGTGGTGGCTCACGCCTGTAATCTCAACTACTTGGGAGGCTGAGATGGGAGAATCGCTTGACCCTGGGAGGTGGAGGCTGCAATGAGCTGAGATTGTGCCATTATACTCCAGCTTGGGTGACCAGAACAAGACTTTGTCAAAAAATAAAAGTTAAAAAAATGGGGGATGCGGGGAAGAAAGAAAGTCGGAGCCAGAATCCGAAGAGTCCGGCTGTGGGCTCTGACTGTGGGATCAGATTCCCTAAGTTCAAATCCCAACTCTGAAATGTAGACCCTAAAATTGATATGTTGAAGTTCTAACCCCTGGTGCCTGTGAATGTGACCTTATTTGGAGATATGGTCTTTAGAAGTAATCAAGTTAAAGTGAGGTTATCAGAGTGTCCTTATAAATCTCATATGCCTGGTGTCCTTATAAAAAGGGAAATCTGGACACAGTGAGTGACCGTGTGAAGACTAGAGTTATGCTGCCCCATGTCAAGGAACGATCTGAGGCTGGGAGAGAGGCCAGGAAGCAGATCCCCTCCTAGACCCTCCAGAGGGAGCATGGTCCTCCTGACACCTTGACTTCAGGCTTCTGGCATCCAGAACAGTGAAGCAATACACTGATGTTGTTCTAAATCACCCGGTTTGTGGCTCTGCGGGACCACGAACACTGGTCACTGACGGACAGCGTCCTGGACCTTGCTGAGCCTCAGTTCCCTCTTCCGCTACAGATCTGGCTGCTGTAATCGACCTGCCTCTGAGCTGGCCTAAAGGGCTGGCCACAGGTAGCGTTATAAAGGCTCCCGGGCTTGGCTGGTGTGCCAGGGGCCAGGGTCTGTGGGGTTGCGCTGTGTTCTCCTTTGCAGGGTTCTGAAGGGGTAAAGGCATCCTGATGGTAACTGCCTCTGCCCCCTAGACCACACACTTGGCCCAGATGACACCCCGGTGACTTCAGATCCTTCGTCCAGCTCTGAAAAACGGTTGAGCTCATAGTTGAGAGTGTAAATTCTGGAGCCAAACTTCTAGAAGTAGAGTCCCCGCCTGCTACGTGCTTGCTTTGGAGGCTTGAATAAGCCTCTCATCCTTAGCCTCCTCCTCTGTCAAATAGGCTACCCACAGAACTCATCTCACCGGGTGGCTACGAGGAGTTAACAAGTGAATGGACTTAGAACAGTGTCTGGGGCCGGCGCAGTGGCTCAGGCCTGTAATCCCACCGCTTTGGGAGGCCGAGGCGGTGGATCACCTGAGGACAGCAGTTTGAGACCAGCCTAGCCAACATGGTGAAACCCCATCTCTACAAAAACACAAAAATTTAGCCAGGCATGGTGGTGGGCACCTGTAGTCCCAACTACTGAGGAGGCTGAGGCAGGAGAATTGCTTGAACCCGGGAGGTGGAGGTTGCAGTGAACCGAGACCATGCCATTGAACTCCAGCCTAGGAAACAGAGCGAGATTCCATCTCAAAAAAAAAAAAGAAAGAAGAAGAAGAAAGAAGAAGAAGAAGAAGAAGAAGAAAGAAGAGGAGGAAGAAAGAAGAAGAAGGAGAAGGAGAAGGAGAAGGAGAAGGAGAAAGAAGGAGAAGGAGAAGGAGAAGAAGAAGAAGAAGAGGAGGAGGAATTGGGGAATGTGCTGAGGCCTGGAGCAGAGGTAGAGCCTGGTGGGTCTGGTTCTTAACCACCACCCACTTGGGAAAAGAGACAGATAACCTAGGTTTGACTCACAATAGCCAGGGCAGAGCATGGCCTTTGGGACCCAGGTGACCTGACCCCACAGCCTAAGACACAGCCTTTTCTTCCTCTATGCAAGGATCTCCACAAGACACCAGCACCCACACACCTTGTGGGACCTGGGCATTCAAAGGACTGACGGACCCTCTTCAACATTGGATACTCCAGCTGCTTCCATTGTCTTAATTGCTCTTTCTGTTTACCAAGATAATAAAAGCTCATTGTTTTGAATCCAATGATACAGAATGCTGTCAAGAAAGAAAGGAAGGCTGGGCGTGGTGGTTCGTGCCTGTAATCCCAGCATTTTGAGAGGCCAAGGTGGGACATCACTTGAGCCCAGAAGTTCAAGACCAGCCTGGGCATCAGAGTGAGACCTCATTTCTATGAATGTATATGTAAATTTTGATGTATAAAAATTTAAAAATTAGCCAGGCACAGTGGTGCATGCCTGTGCACCCAGCCACTCTGGAGGCTAAGGCAGGAGGATGGCTTGAGGCCAGGAGGTCAAGGCTATGGTGACCCATGATTGCACCACTGCACTCCAGCCTAGGCAACAGAGCAAGACCCTGTCTCAAAAAGAAAGAAAAAAAAGAGGAGCAAAGGCCAGGTGCAGTGGCTCATGCCTGTAATCCCAGCACTTTGGGAGGCCAAGACAGGCAGATCACTTGAGGTTAGGAGTTCGAGACTAGCCTGGCCAACATGGTGAAACGCTGCCTCTACTAAAACCACAAAACTACAAAAATTAGTCGAGTGCGGTGGCACACGCCTGTAATCCCAGCTACTCAGGAGGGTGAGGCAGGAGAATTGCTTGAACCCAGAAGGTGGAGGTTGCAGTCAGCCAAGATCGCACTGCTGCACTCCAGCCTGGACCACAGAGTAAGACTTCGTCTTAAAAAAAAAAAAGAAAAGAAAAAAAAAGTTGAGGGAGGAAAGATCCCCTAGAATCCTTTGAAAGGGTTTGCTTCCTTTGGAAAGCAAATTCCTTTGGAAGCAAATTTCGTGTGAAGGGATTTGGAGAGAAATGTCCATTCATTTAACTAGATAAATTTTTGAAGTGAGAGTATTAATTTAAAAAAAATTTTAAAGCCAGGTCTAGCAATTTTGTAACCAATTCCTCAAAGCCCAGTTTCAGTCCTTTGTGTCACTGTCAATGGACTTTTGAAGAAGCAAGGGGCATTTTGATTCTGAAGTCAGTTTTGTTAGAAAAACTGAAAGGCCAGCTTTTCTGGTCACTTGGATGCAGTGAAAATAGCTGAGTTCATCTGAAACTTCCCCAGCATCTGACCCACACTGAGGGCAAGTGTTTAACTGAGAAACAAAGACGAACATTAAGTACAGAAAACCCCTTCTGTGCCTCCACAGTGTGCAAGTTATGTTGAGTTATGCAGCTATTTTGGGGACAATAATGTTTTGTCAACAGTCGGCAAAGTGGCTTTGTTGTCAGTGTTGCTGTGGCTTGGGACCATTTCACAGACAAGGACTCTATGGAAGACAGGATGACATGGTTGTGGCAGTCCCTTTGAAAAATACAAATAATTTAAATTAAGTACAGAAAATAAAGATTTTTTTCTTTTCTTTTCTTTTCTTTGTTTTTTTTGAGCTGCAGTTTCACTCTTCGCCCAGGCTGGAGTACAGTGCCACCATCTCGGCTCCCTGAAACCTTCACCTCCTGGGTTCAAGCGATTCTCCTGCCTCGGCCTCCTGAGTAGCTGGGATTACAGGTACACTACACCACTCCCAGCTAATTTAGTATTTTTAGGGGAGAGGAGGTCTGAGGCAGGAGAATCGCCTGAACCCGGGAGGCGGAGGTTGCAGTGAGCCACGATCGCACTGCTGTACTCCAGCCTGGCCGATAGAGTGAGAATCAGTCACAGAATAAAAAGAAATGGGCTCAGAAAAGTTCAGCAACTTTCTAAAGACATACAGCCAGAGAACGCATGGCAGAGCACAGTGGAGCCTTCAAGCTTCCGAATCCACGTCCCTGGATCACTTCACCATCCCCTGGTGTTCCACTCCCATTACACAGAAGCAAAGTCACACAGCCACAGACAAAAACAGTAACAATCATAGCTGGATCTCAGTGAGCATTTGATCTGCATCAGCCCTGTACCAGGAACTTTATACACATTGATTCATGTAATCCACAGCATGACACCAGCATTTGGAAGCCAGGAGATTCCCATTTTAGAGATGGGGAGTGGAGGCTCGTGGAGGTGAAGTGACTTGCCCCTCGGCCACTCAGCTAGTCAGTCAGGGAGCTAGAATATGACTCCACGCCAGTTCCTGCCTCTTTGCTGTCCTAGAACCATCTGCCTGTAACAGCACAATGTAAATGGATGATTTTATTGATGCTTTTAAATCCTCTGTGTGACAATAAACATACATGTGTGTAGATTCTTAGAATAAGACAGGACACACAGCCACCAAGAGATATGAAAGTCCCTGGACAGAAGGCCAGGGTTAAGCAGTCAGTGCTGGGGTGGGACAGACAGAGGTGGATTCTAGTGTTTCTTACACTTTCAATACATTAATTTACAAGACTTCGGTGTAATAACAGGGACAGCATATTTTGTGAGCTTCTACTGAGTGCTCAGCACACAGCCAGGAGCACGAAGAATTATCTCATTTACTCCTCCCCACAACCTCTCAGCATTGACCCCGTGTTATGGAGCAGGGAAGCAAAGCTCCGAGAGGCAGAGAGATGGAGCCAAGAAGGAATCCCACATCCACCTGTCTCCAGCTCCTGCCCCAGGGTGCAAAGACCAGTGATCCAGGAGGCCAAGGATCTGACAGCCAATTCTAGGCCTCCAACTAACTTGCTGCGCAACACAGAGCAAACCTGCCCACTCACTCCCTCTCTCCTCCTGGTGTCAGCTTCCTTGAAGGGGAGGGAAGAGGGTCTGTGAGCTGAAGGAGGGAGCTGTTGGTTAAATGTGAGGTTCTAGAGTCTGCTCTGCAGGGATCTGAGCCCCCGACTGCACCTCTTCGTAGCTACAGAACTTGCCATCATCCCTTCACCTGTCCAAGCCTCAGTTTCGTGGAGGTAAAATACGAATAATAACAGCTATTGGGAATTGGAAGAAACATCATTTGTAAAGACAGTGCTGTAAATATTCAACGAACAGCTGCTGTCATCACCACCACTATTCCATTTATCACTGCGATTATGCCATTACATGAAATGATGGCAGTAGCTTGGCCCCTGATACCTTTGTTTTCTGTCAGGAGAGTCTAAAGTAAGGGAGCAGGTCAGCTTCAACAAGGGGAAGGAAGAAAGATTTTGTGTTTTGGTCACTGGGCCAAGGATAGGATGGTGGGATAGAGGGGCCACTGATTAGGAGTTAAACCCACGAGGTCAGCTGAGTAGCATAATAATTCCTTCTGATCTGGGAGTCTAAGGAGCTCTGTCTTCCTCTCGCCATAGCTGATCTCAAGTCCCTCCAACTGTCACGTGGGAGGCCCAAGAATCAAGAGTCACTCACCGCCATGACCAGCTCAAATGGGTACTTGTAGACTCGGACAGGAGACTGGTATCTCTGCACCATGTTCACGCCGGAGCACCAACGGAGCCACCAGGCAGGGGTGTGCAGAGAGCCTGGGGCGAGGGGTGACTGGTGAGGTCGCAGCTCCCCTGGAGGGAAGCAGGGATATCACTCACCAAGTGAGAGGGGCAGCCCCTGGTCCCACCCACACAGCTCCCCAGCCCTCAAAGTGAGAAGGCTGACACGATCTCCAAATTACTCCAGGCCAGACCCCCACAGCTCCTCTGCCATTAGCCATGGCCCGAGACCACGCTCAGTCTTCCAAAAGCAATCAGCGCCTCCAAACTTTCGTCTACCCCCACCCCTTCAAACTGAGGGCCCCCAGAAGCCTCACTGCCACCCACACACACACACACACAGTTTGCAGTTCTTACACTCCCACGGTTCTCTTCAAGCATGCATCCCACAGCTTGTCACAGACGTCCTGGCCTACAGCCCACCCCCAAGTCTCCTTGCACCTGCCCTCCCATTTTCCTCCCAGACAACCTGACTACACACACACCCTTCACCACATTTCACAGGCACTGCCTCTGCCACACACATGCACACACGCAGGTTGCCCTCCCACCCGGGACTGCCCTTGCTCACGCCTCCAACTTTGCACACACATCCAGCTCCCTGAAACACACACCTGCCAACTCCACACACACACAATTCCCCTGGTATGCACACACCCGTGCGCACATGCACACACACGTACACACACGTAGAGACACTCGCACACACATGCACACAGGTTCCCGCAGCTTTGCTCACCCTCGCCCTCGGGAGCCTTCGGGAACGCAGCCTAGGGGAAGTGCCCTGAAACCCTGCCGGGCTGGGGAGCTGAGCGCGCCCGGGCTCTCGCGGCCGCCTAGCCCGGAGCGCAGGGCCTGGGGCGGGGTCCGATCGCGGCTCCCTAGCCTGGGGCGTCCCGCCTTGAATACCCTGCGACTTGGACAGCCGGGGAGGGCAGGAGAGGAGGGAGTGAGACCTCCCCAGCCGAGAGCGTTCCAGCACCCGGGACAGCGGAGATCCTGGCCTGGCCCCGCCCACTGCCTGGCCCAGCCCAGGTTTGCCCTACCCCCTGACTGGTCCCGCCTCACTCTGGCCCCGCCCCAGACTTACTCCACCCTAGTTCTATCCCCGCCCCTTATTTTACATGGCTCTTGCTTGACCACGCCCGCATCCCAGCCCTTTCTGCAGATTGGTCACACCTCAGGAAGCCCCCGCCCCCTACACGAGCCCCGCCCCTAAGGCACTCGGCTTCGGGAATGGAACGGCCCTAGGAGGATCCCCCCACCAATCTAGCTCTGTACCTAAACAGATCCTGCGTCCGGGCCGACCTGCCGCTTCTAGTATTGTTTGCATTTGTAGATTAGCACAGTTTACGTCTTTCCTTGCTCAAATTAACCTCTCCCTCACCCCGCTGCACCTGGGTTTGACCGGCTCCTCTACCTGTCCCCAACCCACGCCCCGTGCATACACCTTCGCTCACTCTGCACACCTTCACAGCGCCGGGTCCAGGAGCTGGACAGCTGCCGGTGAGCAACACCACGAATGCAAACCCTGGTGGAGTTTATATTCCGGTGAGGAGACAGGCAATAAGGCAAACATATGATGTGTGAGGTGGTGAAAAATGGTAAGGAGAGAAAAATAAGCAGGGAAAGGGCTCAAGAAGCCAGCAGGGAGAGGGGACAATTAAAAACACGGAAGAGATGGGGTGTGGTGGCTCATGCCTGTAATCCCAACACTTTGGGAGGCTGAAGTGGGAGGATCGCTTGAGCCCAGGAGTTGGAGACCAGCCTGGGTAACATAGCAAAACCCCATCTCTACAAAAAAAAAAAAAAAATTAAGTAGGCTGGGCGCGGTGGCTCATGCCTATAATCCCAACACTTCGGGAGGCCAAGGCGGACGGATCACCTGAGGTCAGGAGTTCAAGACCAGCCTGGCCAACAAGGTGAAATCCTGTCTCTATCAAAAATACAAAAGAGAAATAGCTGAGCATGGTGGTGTGCACCTGTAATCCCAGCTACCTGGTAGGCTGAGACAGCAGAATGGCTTGAACCAGGGAAGCAGAGGTTGCAGTGAGCTGACACCACGCCACTGCACTCCAGCCTGGACAACAAGAAAGAAACTCAATCTAAAAAAAAAAAAAAAAAAAAAAAAAATTAGCCAAGCGTGCTGTCGCGTGCCTGTGGTCCCAGCTACTCAAGAGGCTGAGGCAGGAGGATCCCTTGAGCCCAGAAGTTTGAAACTGCAATGAGCTGTTACCTGGCCACTGCCCTCCAGCCTAGGTAACAAAGCAAAACTCCCCTCTAAATAAACAAAGAAACAAACAGGCAGGGAGCACTGAGGCCTCCCTTGGGAGAGTGATATTTGCCCATCACCCTCCTTTTAGCTCACACTTAACCCTTTGAGCCCTCCCAGGACTTCCAGGGGACCAACCTTCCTCCCAGAGATCCTGCCTTGCTGTTCCTCAACTGTTTGGCCAAGAAGCTGGCTCTAAACAGCACTGTCATCCATGTATTCACTCATTCAACATTTACTGAGCACCTACTACGTGCCAGCACTGGTTGAATTCACCCCTTCATGCGAGGGAAGTCAGAGGTGTCCAGGGAGATGGACAACCCCTGATGTGTTTCAAATATGCCATTGCACCCTGTGAAAACCTCTCCTTCCTAGCCTGCATCGCATTCTCATTATTGTGTTTGTTCATTTTATCTATCTGTGGGTTCCTGCTGGTCTCTCTCAGGAAACTGGGAGCTCCCTGAAGGCAGGGGCCGTGACTGCCTTATTCACCCGCCTGCATGTTGGCAAGGGTCTTACTGGGGACCTGGCAGGCAGACAGCGGGTGCCCGGTACTCTGTTGGCTAAGGTTATCAAGGATGGAAATGGGACACAAAGTTCCCATCCCTGTCACAAGGTGGCAGCAAATGATAGTCCATGGCTCCTGGAGTAAGCACAGGGGTGAGTAGTCGGGGGACATAGGATCCAGGGATGACTCCTCTAATCCAGGCTCATCCAGGAAATGCCCACCTGTGCCCAGGCATCACCACAGAACAAAGTGAACATTCACACTATGAGCTGCTGTTACCAGCACCAAAGGCGTTAAGTCCGCCTCTCCTGCCGCCCAACATTGAGGGAGGGCAATGACTCTGCGTGGGAGACAGAGGTGTGACAGCCCTGTGGGTACACAGAGCTCAAAGTGGAAACTGGGGACTGGAGGGGAGTGAGAACCTCACTCTCTCCTCCTCCAGCCCCAGGGAAGGGAATTAATAATACCACCACCACCCACTCCAGCTACCTTTTTTTTTTTTTTTAGATGGAGTCTCGCTCTGTTGTCCAGGCTGGAGTGCAGTGGTGCAAACTCCGTTCACTGCAATCTCCGCCTCCTGGGTTCAAGCGATTCTCCTGCCTCAGCCTCCTGACCAGCTGGGATTACAGGCATGCACTACCATGCCCCGCTAATTTCTGTATTTTTAGTAGAGACAGGGTTTCGCCATGTTGGCCAGGGTGGTCTCAAGCTTCTGACCTCAGGTGAACCACCCGCATCAGCCTCCCAAAATGCTGGGATTACAGGCGTGAGCCACCGCGCCCGGGGCCAGTTATCTATTATTAACACTGTTCTACTAATTATTCCTACCACTTACTGACACTCCTTTGGCACTTAGTATACCTGGCACCATTCCAAATCTTTACAAACACAAATGCAGTTAATCCTCAAAGCAATACCAGAGCAATTAGAGCGTCTTGGAACTTGATAGAGGTGGTGATTGCATAACATCGCAAATGCACATACCACTGAATTGTACATATTAAAATGGTTAATTTTATGTCACATGGCTTTCATCTCAATTAAAAATCATATACAGTCAAAATTATTTTAATCCTCATTTTACATGCAATGAAACTAAGGCACAGAGAGACTGAGTAACTTGACCCAGGCGACACAGCTAGTGAGAAACTAAAACCCAGGACTCCGGTTCTCCAGTGACTTATTCTCCCAGAGCTGCAGCTGACGCTCAGGGAAGATGTGATTTCAGGGAAGCCCTGAACTGCAAGCTCTCCAGGCACCCTGCCCCCAGGACAAGAAGGCGCCACAAGGGTGGGCTGGTTCCCCCAGGGGTGCTTGGCATGAAGACAGTCCCAGGGCAGGATCTTCAGCCTCTATCTGCATCCCAACTGCCCTGCCAGAATGGCCCAGCCAAAGCTGCCTTGTGAGGAGGTGGGTTTTGGGAAGCCCAGAAACCACCCCATGTCTCTGAATGTCTTCCCAGCAGGCAGGCCACTGCCAGAGAAGATTCAGCCATTACTGATGCATTTGTCTGAGTATAACACTGGACCCAATCCCAAGGCAGATATTCCTGGAAGGCATCCGGCTGGGAGTGTCCTGAGTTGGATGGCTCAGTGTGACACTAAGTATGGAGGTTAAAGAGGGTGTTAGGAGTGGCAGGACCCAGGGTCCAGATCCTGATCTGGGCCCTGGAATACATAAGGGGCCCTGGGATGGCTCTGAAGAGGGAGAGGATGCAGCAGGCACGGTAAGGTCCCAGCATAATTTTATTGTAGCAAATTGGGTTAGGCACAGTGGCTCACGCCTATAATCCCAACACTTTGGGAGGCTGAGGCGGGTAGATCACCTGAGGTCAGGAGTTTAAGACCAGCCTGGCCAACAAGGCTAAACTGCATCTCTACTAAAAATACGAAAATTAGCCAGGCACGGCGGTGCATGCCTGTAATCCCAGCTACTCGGGGGGCTGAGGCAGGAGAATTGCTTGAACCCGGGAGGCAGAGGTTGCATTGAGCTGAGATGGCAACACTGCACTCCAGCCTGGACAACAGAGTGAGACTCCGTCTCAAAAACAAAAAAATGCACATAAGTTACCGTTTTAACCGTTTCTAAGTGTACAAATCCTTGGCTTTTGTTATATTCACAAGATGCATGTGCAGCCAACTCCACTTTCCAGTTTTGGAACATTTTAATCTCTCCAAAAGGAAACACACCCAAGACACTGTCACTCCTCCTTCCTCCCTTCCCGCAGGCCCTGGAAAACATTCATCTGCTTATCTGCCACTAGGACTCTCATTCGTCCAGGGCAGCCTCTACATTGTGTTGTTTCTTACCCCTTCTCAAACCACAGCCCAGAGGCCTCCTGGAATTGGAAATCTCTAGGGCTGTCAGGATGCTTGGCAGGGCCGTTGTGTACAGACATACAGGTTGTAAACTGTGTAACTCTATGTAGCAGTCCTGGTCATGGAGGCAGCTCTGACTGAGCAGATGCTGAGTTTGGGGGAGTCTGATCCAGGGGGCTGCACAGCCAGGACCCACCCATCTTGACCCCCAGCCCGGCCCCCAAGTCCATTCACTTCCACAAAGACTTCCAGACTCCACCAAGTGCTGCATGAAGCCCAAAGGAGAGAGTGACCCACAGTTGGAGGTGGGTGGCCCAGGGGATGGGAGTGGTGTCCCTGTGGGAGGGGTTGGGTGGCCAGGCACTTGGGGTGGGTACAGGAGTCAGACTAACCTTGATGTGCATTCTGACCCTGCCATCCCCCAGCTTTGTTGCCTCAATGTCCCCTCCTTTAAAAATGGGGTAACATGGGCCGGACACGGTGGCTCACACCTGTAATCCCAGCACTTTGGGAGGCTGAGGCGGGCCGATCACCTGAGGTCAGGACTTTGAGACCAGCCTGGCCAACATAATAAAACCCCATCTCTACTAAAACAAACAAACACACAAAAAATTATCAGGGAGTGGTTGCACGTGCCTGTAGTCCCAGCTACTCAGGAGGCTGAGGCAGGGAATCGCTGGAACCCAGGAGGCAGAGGTTGCAGTGAGCCGAGATCGTGCCATTGTACTCCAGCCTGGGCGACAGAGTGAGACTCTGTCTCAAAAAAAGAAAAAGAAAAGAAAATTATTCAGCATTAAAGAGGAATAAAGTACCCACATGTGCTCCAACATGGATGAACCTGGAGGACATTGTGCTGAGTGAAAGAAGCCAAATCAAAAAAAATAGTATTCCAGGCCGGCCGCGGTGGTTCACACCTGTAATCTCAGCACTTTGGGAGGCCAAAGCAGGTGGACCACTTGAAGTCAGGAGTTCCAGACCAGCCTGGCCAACATGGTGAAACTCCATCTCTACTAAAAATACAAAAATTAGCCAGGAGTGGTGGCACGTACTTGTAGTCCCTGCTACTGGGGAGGCTGAGGCAGGAGAATCGCTTGAACCCGGGAGGCGGAGGTTGCAGTGAGCTAAGATCATGCTGCTGCACTCCAGCCTGGGTGACTGAGCAAGACGCTGTCTCAAAAGCAAAAAATAGTATCCATTGTACAAAATGGAAATGTATAACAAAGCGTATGGGTAGACCACAATACGTTTATCCCATGTTTCACTGACAGACATGTGGGTTGATTACCGTCTGAATAATTGGATAAAGAGTATTTGGATCATAGGGAAAGTGAAAAGAAAACACCACACAGGGAAGAGCCCAGAGACGGGAAGGGGACGCTGTATGAGAGCAGGGTACGCTGTGCGTGAGGAGTGGGTGCTGCGCATGAGCAGGAGACTCTGTGTGAGCAGTGGACGCCGTGCGTGAGGAGTGGACGCTGTGTGAGTAGTGGACACTGCGCATGTGCAGGGGACTCTGTGAGGCGTAGACGCTGCGCATGAGCTGGGGACTCAGTGTGAGAGGTGGACGCTGTGTGTGAGGAGTGGGCGCTGCGCATGAGCAGGAGACTGTGAGAAGTGGACGCTGTGCATGAGGAGTGGGCGCTGCGCATGAGCAGGAGACTCTGTGTGAGCAGTGGATGCCGTGCGTGACGAGTGGACGCCGTGTGAGTAGTGGACGCTGCGCATGAGCAGGGGACTCAGTGTGAGAGGTGGACGCTGCGTGAAGAGTGGGCGCTGCGCATGAGCAGGATACTGTGTGAGAAGACGCTGAGCGTGAGGAGAGGTCACTGCGCATTAGCAGAAGACTGTGTGAGCAGTGGACGCTGTGCGTGAGGAGGTGGCGCTGCGCATGAGCAGGAGACTCTGTGTGAGAAGTGGACGCTGTGCATGAGGAGTGGGCACTGCGCATGAGCAGGGAACTCAGTGTATGAGGAGTGGACGCTGTGCGTGAGCAGCGGACTCAGTGTGTGAAGAGTGGACGCTGTGCATGAGCAGGGAACTCAGTGTATGAGGCGTGGACGCTGTGCGTGAGGAATGGGCACTGCGCGTGAGCAGGGGACTCTGTGAGGAGTGGACGCTGCGCATGAGCAGAGGACTGTGTGTGAAGCGTGGACGTTGCGCATGTGCAGGGAACTCTGTGTGAGGAGTGGATGCTGTGCGTGAGCAGAGGACTGAGGAGTGGACTCTGTGTGAGGAGTGGACGTTGCGCATGTACAGGGGACTGTGTGAAGAGGACGTTGCGCATGTGCAGGGAACTCAGTGTGTGAGGAGTGGACGCTGCGCATGAGCATGGGACTCTGTCGGGAGTGGATGCTGTCAGGAGTGGACGCTGCGCATGTGCAGGGGACTCAGTGCGAGGAGTAGATGCTGCGCATAAGCAGGGAACTCTGTGAGAGGTGGACGCTGTATGTGAGGAGTGGGCTCTGCGTGAGGAGTGGACACTGCGCATGTGCAGGGAACTCAGTGTGTGAGGAGTGGATGATGTGCATGAGCAGGGGACGCAGTATGAGCAGTGGATGCTGCCCATGACCAAGGAACTCAGCATATGAGGAGTGGACACTGTGCATGAGCAGGGGACTCTGTGAGGAGTGGACGCTGCATGAGGAGTGGACATTGCACATGTGCAGGGGACTCAGTGTGTGAAGAGTGGACGCCGCACATGCGCAGGGAACTCTGTATGAGAAGTGGACTCTGCGTGAGGAATGGGCGCTGCACATGAGCAGGGGACTCTGTGAGGAGTGGACGCTGCGCGTCAGCAGGGGACTCAGTGTGTGAGGAGTGGCCCTGTGTGTGAGGAGTGGATGCTATGCGTGAGGAATGGCACTGTGCGTGAGCAGGGGGACTCTGCTTGAGGAGTAAACATTGTGCGTGAGGAGTGGACGCTGTGTGTGAGCAGGGGACTCGGCATGAGGAGTCGACATTATGCCTGAGGAGTGGCGTTGTGGGTGAGCAGGGGATGCTGTATGTGAGGAATGGATGCTGTGCGTGGGGAGGTGATGCTGTGCGTGAGCATGGGATGCTGTGCGTGAGCGTGGGATGCTGTGTGTGAGGCGGTAAGGAGTGGACGCTGCACATGAGGAGGGGATGCCGTGCGTGAGGAGGTGAGGGGATGCTGTGTGTGATCAGAGCTGTGATTCTCATGGTGACTCCTATGGTGTCCCTGGCCAGTTCCCAAATCTGGACACACTCCCCCAATTCTCTTAGATTTGGAAGATACCCCAAGAGGTGTAGAGGCAGGGAGCACCCTGTAAGGAGCTATATCCACCTGCTCCCAGGTCTCAGGTGACCCCCAGGACACTGCTCCACCGTTTGGGTAACTCGAGTGTGGGGGGTATAGGGTGAAGGCAGGAGAGGATGGTGGAAGGACAGACCCACTCCCGAACCCCAACTCCCCACCTTCACCCATGACCTTCCACTGGCCCTGAGTCACCCTGATGGCAGCAGAGACAAAGTCCCCCGTAGGGTGGAGAAGGAGCCCTCCCTGAGTGTCAGTATCCCATGGCCACTGCAACAATTGCCACACATTGAGTGACTAAAAAAATATGAGGCTAGGTGCGGTGGCACACACCTCTAATCCCAGCACTTTGGGAGGCCAAGTGAGTCGGGAGGATCACTTGAGCCCAGGAGTTCAAGATCAGCCTGGGCAACATGGTAAAATCCCAGAACTGCTAAAAATGCAAAAACATTAGCTGGGCATGGTGATGCATGCCGGTATTCTCAGCTACTTGGGAAGCTGAGGTGGGAGGATGGCTTGAGCTCAGGAGGTCGAGGCTGCAGTGAGCTGTGATTGCGCCACTGCTCTCCAGCTTGGGCAACAGAGAAAGAGACCCTGTCTCTAAAAATAAATTTAAAAAAAAAATTAATTAAAAAAAAAAACAAATTCCTCACCTTTCTACAATTCTAGAGGTCAGAAATGTGCACTCAGTCTCACTGAACTAAAGTCAAGGTGTGGGCAGGGCTGGCTCTTTCTGGAGACCCTGAAGGGAGTGTCCTGCGGTTTTTCAGCTTCTAGAGGCCGCCTGCAGTGGAAGAGGCACAGGAGCTGTGGAGCCTTGCAGAGCCCGCCCAAGTTGAGGTAGGCGGGCCTTTGCAGCCCTGCATCCCCCAGTGATGGGCATGGGAAGGGACAAAGGCCAGGTGGTGACCTCAGGGAGGACTCTGCTGTGAGCCATCAGCAGCCAACACTCCTGGTCACTGAGGAATGTGTGCCTCGTCCCAAAGGGCAACTGGGGCACACGCAACAGAAGCAGCCTCTGCACCCCCAAACACTTGGCTAATGAGAAATGGAAACTTAGCCTGTCCTGGGGCTCCCTCCCCATGTTCCCCAGGGGCCTCCAGAGGACCCACAGAGCCATGCTGGAGGATACTGCAGGGAGAGAGGTCCCGGTCCCCACTGCATGCGCAGGTCTCCTCCTTGACTAGGGCTGTAAGCCCCTGAGTAGGGGGCAGCAGGGAGTCTGCTGTTTCTCATAAGCTGTGGGGTAGGAGGGGTCTGGGGTAGGGTGGCGCTGGGCTGTGTCCAGGTCCAGCCTCCCCCAGGGCACACGGCCCCATTCAGAGCTACAACACAACACTGCTAAGTGCTGGCAAAGGCCAGGCTGTGTACCAGGCACTGCGAATATTGCAGTGAACAAAAACAAATCAACAAACAAAATCCTGCTTTGGTGGAGCCCCTGTTCTGAAAGAGAGCACATGTGTGACCTGTGAGTGACTTTTTTTTTGAGGCAGAGTCTCACTCTGTCACCCAGGCTGGAGTGCAGTGGCACAATCTTGGCTCACTGCAACCTCCACCTCGTGGGTTCAAGCAGTTCTCCTACCTCAGCCTCCCGAATAGCTGGGATTACAGGCACGCACCACCATGCCTGGCTAGTTTTTTGTATCCACGAGTGACTTCTGTTGTGGGTTAGGTTGCACTGAAGGCCTTGATTGGTGGGAAGGGAGAGAGGATGGGAAGTGCAGGGGGGATTACAATCTAAGTAGGAACCAGGTGGGCTGTGCTGAGAAGGTGATATGGAAGAAGATCAGGTGGGCCACGCAGAGACTGGGGCCCAGTAGGTAGCTGGTGTAAAGGCCCTGAGGCAGAAGCATGCTTGGCATGTTTGAGGAACGGAGAGGCTGGCTGTGTGGTGCACAGTGAGTGGGAGGGAGGTGGCAGGGAGGAGAGCAGACTTCGAAGAGAGCCTGAGGGAGGGGTCTCATGGGTTGTCTGGCTCTGATGCCAGGGGACTCAGAGTTCCTGAAAGGCATGGGACAAGGGACTCTGCTGGCTTCACTTTAGCCCTCTGGTCCCTGTGTTGGGAATAGATTGTAGTGGACCACGATGGAGGAGGGTGCAGGGTACATGGAGGAGAAGCCAGAGGAGGAGGGAGGCTACCAGTGACCTCAGGAATCTGGAGGTGAGAGGGGTGAGATCCCGGATCTCTTGCCCAGGTAGATGCTGCAGGAAAGGAAAGGCAGCACCCAGGTGAACCAGGAAGGGGAAACTGTTCCCAGAGAGCCCATCCGTGGAGTGGATGCAGACAGAGGAGCCTAGGGACAACCACCTCTTCTCACTGGAGCGGAACACTCCCACCTGAAGGTCAGCTTTGGTCTTCAGGACTTCTCAGTGTGTGATTCTGCCCACCAATCAGAGGTCAGACCAAGGGACTGGCCGATGGGGAGGGGCCACAGGCACCAACACCCAAAGCTCAGCCCCATTAGCAGAGTGACTCCAGGAATCCCCAGCTCAGTGCCTGAGGCCCCAGCTGCCCACCCAGCCCCTCCAGGCTGCCCCTGCCTGGGAGAGGACCAGGGACCTTCCGGGCTGTCCTCTTCATGCCTGGGCCCAGGTGGACCCTGTGACAGCCACCAGATGCATGCCGGCTACTTAACGTTTGCATTAATTCTGTAAATATGAATATGTTCTATATTTACATAAGTAACAGTACACATAAACAATGGAAGTAACAATTCAGGCTGGGCATGGTGGCAGGCGACTGTCATCCCAGCACTTTGGGAGGCTTAGTCCAGAGGATGGCTTGTGCTTGAGAGTTCAAGACCAGCCTGGGCAACATAGTGAGAACCCCCCAATCTCTACAAAAAATAAATTAATAAAATAATTTTTTTTTTTTTGAGACAGAGTCTCACTCTGTCACCCAGGCTAGAGTGCAGTGGCACCATCTTGGCTCACTGCATCCTCCACCTCCAGGGTTCAAGCATTTCTCCTGCCTCAGCCTACCAAGTAGCTGGGATTACAGGCATGAGTCACCTCGCCCGGCCAAAATGAATTTTTAAACATAAACAGTTCATTTACTCAATCGCACTAGTAACATTTCACATGTTCAATAGCCACACATGGCTTGTCGCCACCATGTATGCAGAATATTTTCATTGTTACAGGCAGTTTTGATGGACTAGGCTACCCTGAAATCTCCCCACCCCCAACCAGGGTGGGCCCTTTGGCTGGGGGGTGGGGACAGGATGGTCTGGGTAGGGGTAGGGCAGGGACTTCAGGGCTTGGAGGAGGGTTATTTGCCCAGAGCGGAGTCCTGGGCGTGTGTGGGGATTAAGCCTGAGCTTGTGATTAGAGAATGGCCTGGGAGGCAGCTGATGGGGGCTTGGCTGTCTGATCTCAGCAGGAATGTTTGAGCTCAGCAGAGAGCTTGAACTAAGGGTGGAGGCGGAGCCAGAAAGGCAGGCAGGACAGGGCAGCTCCATTCTAAAGTGTAAATGGCAAAACACGACACCTCATGGCAGGCAGCTTCCTTTTTTCACTTGCTACACCCTTGGCTTCCCTGTGAGGCCCACAGGCTTCCCTGAATTCCTCCCAGACTAGGACAGTTTTGTAATTTACCACCACTTCCCCATTGACGGGCACTTTGGTTATTTCATTTGTAAAAAATGTGGTTATCTGTTTGATTTTCTGTCCCTCTTCCCTTCCAAGATAGGGGGACACCCAGAATGTTGGGGCTATGTTGTGCTTACTACTATATCCCCAGAGCTGGGTACATAGTAGATGCTCAATAAATGGATGAGTGACTTGTGGGAGGTATTGTTGGGGCAAGAGGTCGAGATCCTCCGCTGGAGTCGGGGAGGAGCCTGTCTCCTGGGAAACGCCAGTGATACAGAGAACATGAGGGCATCTGGCGCTGTTCAAGCCAGGGCCTCCCCTTCCTCACTGGGTCCTCAACCCCCCTCAGACTGGAGTCTGGGCACTTTCTTCATAGTGTCCCTAGGCCCCCACTTGATGGTGGCTCTGTGCCTACTGCAGACTGTCTGCTACGGCACACAGGAAAGGCGCCATGATCCACCCAAGGGGGCCTCAAACTTAACATTGTTTGGCCATTCCCACTTCTGTCCCCCTCAGCAAGCTCCCTGGGGACAGGAACCAGTCTGTTGTACTTGATCTTGTATCCTGAGTGCCTAGAACAGGACTTGACATGTAGTAGGTGCTCAATAAATATTTGACAAATGAAGGAATGGATGGATGGATGATGAACAAACCAGTGAACCCCTTTTCTTCCATCATAGTTTTAACTTAGGACCTACTAACCCTTCCCTGGTCCTCCTTTAGGGGGACCTTCCCTGGGACAACAACAGTGCACTGGTCCCCCTATTCATTCACTTATTCATTCAACAATGATGCTGAACACTTAGTTTGTCACCCAGGCTGGAGTGCGGCGGCACAATCTCGGCTCATTGCAACCTCTGCCTCCTGGGTTCAAGTGATTGTCCTGCCTCAGCCTCCCAGGTAGTTGGGATTACAGGCACCTGCCGCCATTCCTGGCTAATTTTTGTATTTTTGGTAAAGACGGGGCTTCACATTGTTGGCCAAGCTGGTCTCGAACTCCTGACCTCAGGTGATCTGCCCACTTCAGCCTCCCAAAGTACTGGGATCACAGGCATGAGACACCATGCGTAGCGTAAAATTTTTTAAAATGTGTCCTTTCTTGCATATTCATCATGTCTGAATCAAGCTGGAAGAAAAAGTGCCAGCCTCCAAGCCTGGTACTTAGCATGTGGCCTGGTTCATAGTAAATGCCCAACAAGTTATTATTTGCCATGATTCCATGTCTTCCTTTATTGAAACTTTTCAAGACCCTACAGAGCAGGTGTCAGAGTGTCCCCATTTTGCAGATGGGGAAACTGAGGTTGAAAGAGGTAAAGACATTTGCCCAGGGTCACACAGCTAGTACATAGAGCAGTTGAGATTTGACACCTTGGCTTACTGGCTCTTCCCCATGTTACAGAGAGGTTAACCCACCAACCCATGGTCATAAAACTGGGCGCATGGCAGAGCCAGGGTTCAAACCCAGGTTGGCTTCAAGCTAAAACCTAATTTGGCTTTGTATTCTGCCCCTTGTGGCTTGGATTGTCCATCACTCAGGCATCCTGGCTTGGGAGGAAATGGGGCCTGACCTCCTGACCTGGGCTGTCCCCTGTCACACCTGACACTGGCCCCAAAAATGCAGCCCCACTAGTCTGGGCAGTGCGAGGCGAGGTGGGGCAGGGAGGAAGCAGGCTTGGGCGTTGGACAGAGGACGTGAGTTTTGGGGCTGGGTTGGGCAGCCTGTCTTGTGGGGATCCTGAGCTGGCAGAGCCTTTCCGGCCCTGCCCAGCCCCTCTCTCTGCCCTGACAGTATGACTTCCTTACTTAATGCCCCCCAATGAAAGGCCTAGGGCCAGGCTTGACAAGTGGAAGATGTATAGCAGGTTGTGTCACATAGTGGCCCAGGGGCTGGGCATGGTGGCTTACGCCTGTAATCCCAGCACTTTGAGTGGCAGAGGCAGGAGGATCGCTTAAGCCCAGGAGTATGAGAGCAGCCTGGGCAACATAGCTAAAGCCTAACTCACAAAAAAGGGTTTTTATTTTATTTTATTTTTTGAGACAGAGTCTTGCTCTGTCACCTAGGCTAGAGTGCAGTGGCATGATCTCGGCTCACTGCAGCCTCTGCCTCCCTGGTTCCAGCGATTCTCCTGCCTTAGCCTCCTGAGTAGCTGAGATTTCAGGTGCCTGCCACCACACCCTGCTAATTTTTGTATTTTCAGTAGAGACGGCATTTCACCATGTTGGCCAGGATGGTCTTGAACTCCCGACCTCAGGTGATCTGCCCACCTCGGCCTCCCAAAGTGCTGGGATTACAGGCATGAGCCACCTCACCTGGCTCAAAAAAGTTTTTAATTAGCCAGCTGTGGTGGTGACCCTGTGGTCCTAGCAACTCAGAAGGCTGAGATGGGAGGATTGCTTGAGCCCAGGAGTTTGAGGCTACAGTGAGCTGTGATCATGCTCCTGCACTTTAGCCTTGGTGACAGAGTAAGACCCTGTCTCAAAGAGAAAAAGAAGAGACCCTGTCTCAAAGAGAAAAAGAAGAAGGAATGTGGCCCAGGGTGTAAGATGAGGTGTTTGAAACCCCAAAAATCTGGATCTGCAAGATGGGCTGATGGGCTGGTCATCATGGTGGACCCCAACCTTGGGTGAGGCAGAGCCCAAAAACCCTTTGCTAAGTCCAGGGCTAACCCCTCAATGGCTGGGGACAGAAAAAAACAGGGTTGCCGGGGGCTCAGAGCAATCACTATTCAACTAACAGTCGGGAGCTAGTTCAATATTTTGATAACACACAGGCTGCACAGGTGCACATCTGCATCCAGGAGAGAGCCAAGAGGGCGGTCGTCAGAGCAGCGGATCCCTGGGCTATCAGGAGGGCAGGGCTGCCTGGCAGCCAGGGGGAAGTGGCATTCTGCCAGGGGTTGAGGGCGGGTAGGGGCCTGAGGCGCATTCTCAGGGGATGACTCAGGGGCAGGCAGAGCGAGCGTGACTCACCGTGGACCCTCTCCTGCTCCAGCTGCCAGGGCCTGGTCTCCCCTCTGGCCCCAGGGGGGACTGTGGGGAGCTCACAGGGCCCCCAGCCCAGAGCTGAGCGTGAGTCAGCCCATATGGACTGGAGGGCCAGCACAATTTT
The DNA here is from genome assembly GCA_963573385.1 of Cacajao melanocephalus. Classification (NCBI taxonomy): domain Eukaryota; kingdom Metazoa; phylum Chordata; class Mammalia; order Primates; family Pitheciidae; genus Cacajao; species Cacajao melanocephalus. The sequence continues at coordinate 80,620 of CAUYLG010021390.1, read as the reverse complement.
CCACCCCTTGAATTGTCCCGCAAGAAAAGTAAACACATGTTACGAAACGGGTGAGGCTGGGCCAGCCCCCTCCTGTCCCCTTGAAGCGGGGGCAGGAGCAGGGTCTTCATGCCAGGTGCTATGCACACATCCCTGCCCACCAGCTCTTCCCTGTTTTACAGACAGGGAAACTGGGGTCTAGAGAGGTTAAGAGAGCCCCCTGCCCAAGGTCACACAGCTGAGTTGTGAGGTGAAGCCAAGTTTGTTTCAAACCCAGGTCGGCTCCAGGTTGAAGCCTGTGTCTCCTGGCTGTGGGCAGACCAGGGCCTGAGCTGCTGCTACATCTGTCTCTGTTTACAGCTGTGTTTCTCAGGGTGGCCCCAAACCTTCCTGCCTCAGCATCCCAGGGAGTAGGTGTTTGTTAAAATGCAGATTCCTGGCCAGGTGTGGTAGCTCATGCCTTTAATACCACCACTTTGGGAGGCCGAGGCTGGTGAGTCATTTGAGGTCAGGAGTTCGAGAGCAGCCTGACCAACATGGTGAAACCCCATCTCAACTAAAAATACAAAAATTAACCGGCCGTGGCGGTGGGTGCCTGTAATGCCAGCTACTCAGGATGTTGAGGTAGGAGAATCACCTGAGCCTGGGAGACAGAGGTTGTGATGAGCCGAGATCACACCACTGCACTCCAGCCTGGGTGACAGAGTGAGACCCTGTCTCAAAAAAAAAAAAAATTCCTTGGTGGCTCATGCCTGTAATACCAGAGGCAAGAGGATGGCTTGATCCCAGGCATTCGAACCCAGTATAGGTAACAAAGTGAGACCTCGTCTCTATAATTAATAAATAAATGCAGATTTCTAGATCCTACCAAGACTCACCCAACTCTAATCTCCAGGAGGGACCCTGGAATGTGCATTTTTAAATGTACCCCAGGTGGGGATGAGGCCATAAAGCTGCAGATGGGAGAATGGCTGTCCTGGAGAGGAGAGACCCAGGCCTCCACCCTGGGAGAAGGCTTCCGATCTATCCCACATGTCACTCTGTCTCGGGCTGGGGGAATGCGGCCCTTCTTGTTTCAAACTGATTCACAGGCAAATACCCCAAACACCTCTTCAGCTGCTGGGGCAAGCAACAGTGATGACAAACAAGGAGGGTGGGCGAGGGGGACCCTTCCAAAGTTGGTGGCTTCCCATGAGCTGGCTGCCCAGTCTGGCTCCACAAGGAGCACAGGTTTCAGGGTTGCCAAGGGTGGCCTGGTTCCCAGGGAACCAATGGCCCTGAAGGTGCAAGCAAACCAGAGGAAAGCAAGCACCCTCCCCCACCCCAGCAGGCTGGCCCTCCACCCACAGCAGCAGAGGGGATGAGTCACTTGGCAGGAGAGGGCTTCGCGGATCCAAACAAATCCCATCTGCACAGAGGAGGATGCATGGGGTGAGAACGGATCTCCCACCCCATCCGGCCTGCCCACAAACGTGTGGCGTGCACACGTGTGTACACACGTGCACACACAGCCACACCAGCTTCTAGCCCAGCTCTTAGAGACTGGAGAGGGGAGGGATGGTGAAGCACCACTCAAATTCCTCCCTAAATCGGCTAATTCTCCCCGCCACTCCTGGGCCAGGTTCAGCTGAGTCAGCGGGAGACCAGCCCAGCTGCCCCAAGCTCAAGCCTAGGAATTAGAACTCTAAAGAGTGGAGGCAGGCAGGGGTCTGAGTGCCCAGGCCCGGAGCAGGCTGACCCAGGTGCCAGCCCACCTGGGCACTGTGCTTCTCAGGGTCTGTTCCCTTCCCTGAAAAGTAAGAGAGGCCGGGTAGCATGGCTCATGCCTATAATCCCAGTACTTTGGAAGGCCAAGGTGGGAGGATCACTTGAGCCAGGAGTTCTCAACCAGCCTGGGCAACAGCAAGACCTCATCTTTACAGAAAATTTAAAAATTAACCAGGCTTGGCCAAGCGAGGTGGCTCAGGCCTGTAATCCCAGCAGCATGTTGGGAGTCCAAGGTGGGCAGATCGCTAGGTCAGGAGATGGAGACCATCCTGGCCAACATGGTGAAACCCAGTCTCTACTAAAACACACACAAAAAAATTAGCCGGGCGTGGTGGTGCCTGCCTGTAGTCTCAGCCACTGGGGATGCTCAGGCAGGGGAATCACTTGAACCTGGGAGGTGGAGGTTGCAGTGAACTGAGATTGCACCATTGCACTCCAGCCTGGGCAACAAGAGCAAAGCTCAGCTTCAAAAAAAAAAGAAGAAAGAAAAGAAAATTCAGACTTCGTTTTTGTCCTTTTTGGGGAGATTCAGCTAACAGTTTCTCATGTATCCTTCCAGAAGTTTTTTGTGCATAGACAAGCATATTACACACTGCATACTCACTCTCTTTCCCTCTCTCTTTTGCACTTTGCATCTGGCACTCGACTCTGTGTGTGGTCTACATATGGCCTCCACATCTGCCCCTTTTCCAGCTGCAGGTCTTCTCAGTGTAGGCAGCTCTCTGTACCTAACCACACCCCCTCAATGGGCAGCAGTTTCTCCCCGGAGCTTCTTCATTAGCAACAATGTTGCTAAAAGCATCCCAGAATGCACACTGAGCACAGTGTCAGCAGCACTGTTGCAGCGACCATCCTCAAGGCATGCTGAGCCAGAGTAAGAGCCCACCTGTGGGGAAAGTCATAGGGAGGGTGTCCAGGCAGAGGCAGAGTGGGGGGTGACAGCAAGGACTGATAAGTTCCCTGGGAACCCCTCTTGGGTGGTGGGGATGCAGTCTGTGTGGTGAGCCAGCTCCATTTGAGTTCGGGCTTCTGCAGGTCCCTGGTGACTCCCCACATACCTGTGTTCTGAAACCCCAGTTCCTCTCTAACACCTGCTCGCAATATCAGCTAGCTGGAGGGAGCATCCCTTCGGGGACCTAGACCTAGGCAAGGAAATCACTTTTGGACCAGGGAGGGCATTGTCACGCCCTTACCCTCCAAGGAGGAATGCTCACCTAGGGACAGCACCTGAGACGGAGCCAGGTAGAGCCGAGTTGGGGGAGGATCAGGTTTGGTGGGGAGCTCTGTTCAGGCCTGCCTGCCTGAGCAGCTGGGGGGCTGCACACACAGGTCTCAGACCACCAGGTGAGCTTGTCCAGAGTTCAGATTTCTGGGTCCCTCCCTCCTCAAACCCACCAATCAGGATGTCAAGGGTGCCAGGGACACAGAATATGCCTTTTGCAAACTCCCCTAGAGATTCTAAGGTGCAACAACCTCAGAACCACCATCTCTCCCAGGATCTTTCTCCTTCATAGGTCCCAGACCCATTCAAAAAGTTCACAGTTTGGCCGGGTGTGGTAACTGACGCCTGCAATCCCACAGGTTCGGGAGCCTGCAGGAGTTCAAGACCAGCCTGGGCAACAGAGTGAGAGCCCATCTCTACAGACAGTTTTCAAAATTAGCCAGGCATGGTGGTGCACACCAGTGGTGCCAGCTACTTGAGAGGGAGGCTGAGAAGAGAGGATGGCTTCAGTCTGGGAGGTCAAGGCTGCAGTGAGCTTTGATTGCACCACTGCACTCCAGCCAGGGTAACACAGCAACACCCTGTCTCAAAGAAAAAAGAAAGTTAACATTTTTAATATGTGTCCACTGCCCCAGGACCTGAAAGCTCCCAAAGAGAAAGGCCCTTTTGTGTTTCTTCTTCTTTTCCCTTTTCTCATCTGTGTACAACAAGCAGAGCCAGGCACAGGAGGCTGGGAGAGTGATGAGAAACATCTGCCGAGTAAGTGAATGACTGACTCCACTGAGCAGTGCATCCTCCCCCAGAAACGTGCACATGTGGACACACATTTTGAAAGCAACTTTAGGGCTGGGTGCAGTGGCTTACGCCTGAAGTCCCAGCACTTTGAGAGGACAAGATGGGAAGATTGCTTGAGCCCAAGAGTTCAAAACCAGCCTGGGCAACACAGTGAGACCCATCTCTACAAAAAACATATATAGGCCGGGCACGGTGGCTCAACGCCTGTAACCCCAGCACTTTAAGGGGTCAAGGCGGGTAAATCACCTGAGGACAGGAGTTCAAGACCAGCCTGACCAACATGGAGAAACCCTGTCTCTAGCCGGGCATGGTGGCACATACCTGTAATCCCAGCTACTCGGGAGGCTGAGGCAGGAGAATTACTTGAACCCGGGAGGCAGAGGTTTCAGTGAGCCAGGATCACACCATTGCACTCAAGCCTGGGTAACAAGAGCAAAACTCTGTCTCAAAAAAAAAGAAAGACCACAAACAAAAAACATATAAATATAAAAGTTTTAAAAACTAGCCAGGTGTGGTGGTGGACACCTGTGAATCCAGCTACTTAGGAAGCCGAGGTGGAAGGATTGCTTGAGCCCTGAAAGTCAAGGCTGCAGTGAGCTATGATTGTGCCACTATACTCCAGCCTGGGCAACTGAGTCTCAAAGAAGAAAGAAATCAAGAAAAGAAAGGGAGGAAGGAAGGGAGGGAGGGAGGAAGGAAGGAAAAGGGACAACTTTAGGAGGAATCACGCCTCTAAAAATTTATGCCTAATGTTCCTTTATTGGAACACTATGCCTGTGGGAGTTATTTATCTCCTGCTGCTCAAGGTCATTGGCAAGGTCTGATTGTTCAATTCAAAAAATTGCAACCTCAGGCATAAATGGGTTAAACCCACCCATAGAAGCCCCATTAAGAATAAGGTTGGCCAGGTGTGGTGGCTCACACCTGTAATCCCAGCACTTTGGCAGACCAGGATGGGTGGATCACCTGAGGTCAGGAGTTCAAGACCAGCCTGACCAACATGGAGGAACCCCATCTCTACTAAAAATACAAAATTAGCTGCAGTGGTGGTGCATGCCTGTAATCCCACCTACTCAGGAGGCTGAGCCAGGGGAATTGCTTGAACCCAGGAGGTGGAGGTTGCAGTGAGCCAAGATCGTGCCATTACACTCCAGCCTGGGCAACAAGAGCAAAACTCAATCTCAAAAAACAAACAAAAAAAAAGAACAAGAATAAGGTTGGGTGGGCATGGTGGCTCATGCCTGTAATCCCAGCACATTGGGAGGTGGTAGGTGGGCAGATCACTTGAGCCCAGGAGTTCAAGACCAGCCTGGGCAACATGGTGAATTGAAACCCCGTCTCTACAAAAAATTTTAAACATTCAATAGGTGTGGTGGTGGGTGCCTGCAGTCCCAGCTCCTCAGGAGGCTGCAGCAGGTGGATCACTTGAGCCCAGGACGTTGAAGCTGCAGTGAGCCCACGTAGGCAACACAGTGAGATCCTGTTTCAACAATAATAATAATAATGTTTTCCTAGAGTTTCCTGTAATACTTGTAAACCACAGTCCTTCCGGGACAGGGACAAGAGAGACCTGGAGAACACTAGATGTCTTAGACGCTCTGGGGCTGTGGACAAGAAAAGCCCTTGGAAATGAATTCCCCATCAACTTCCTTATTTTTATTTTACTTATTTTGCGACACAGTCTCACTCTGTTGCCTGGGCCAGAGTGCAGTGGCACAATCTCGGTTCACTGCAACCTTCACCGCCCAGGTTCAAGTGATTCTCCTGCCTCAGCCTCCTGAGTAGCTGGGATTACAGGCACAGGCCACCCCAGCTAATTTTTGTATTTTTAGTAGAGACAGGGTTTCACTATGGCTGATTTCGAACTCCTGACCTCAAACGATCCACCTGCCTTGGCCTCCCAAAGTTCTGGGATTACAGGGGTGAGCCACGGTGCCCAGCCCAGCCACCTTATTTTTAAATACAAAACAAGTGGGGAAGAGACTGGTCTGAAGACTCAGACAGCTGAACTTGAACCCAGGACTCCAGACGCCCAGTTGGAGGCGCCTCCCCGCAGACCTTATCACTCCCTGTCTGAGCCCTAATAGCCTTTTGGCCATAACATAGTCTCCGGATCACTCCCTTCTGGGGTCTCCCCTGGGCTCCTGCTTCCTGCTGGGCTCAGACCCTTACCACCCTCCACATTGGAGCTGAACCCTCCCCTCTCTGAGGCCCCATCCGGGCTCCAGGTCAGATTCGATTTCCGTCTAAGGGCAGCCTTCTCCACTGGCACACAGTCTGAGCCAGGACATGCTGGCAGAATTGTGCAACGTCGTTGTTCTGAGCCGGAATCGAGCAGCTTTTATGACCAGCTATGAAGCGCTTCTCTCATGCCAGGGCCTAGAGTTATTGAAGTTTCAAAGGAGTTTTTGTCCACCTGAGATGGCAGGCTGAGAGCAGATTCGGGCCAGGGCACTACACTCAGCGCCTTGCGTGCATTACCTGCAGAGACATCCCCACAGGCCTTTCGGATGGAGTGGCGGTAATCATTTGACAAAGAAGTAAAGGTAGCTGGAAGCAGCAAAACACTTTGCCCAGGAGGGCCAGCCGACCTGGGAGTGGCAGGATTTGAACTCAGGCTGGCTCCCTCCGCAGCCCAGCCCCCTTCCCTCAATTGCCACCATCTGAGTTTAATTCACTAGCTACTAGGGCACAGGGACCGGTGTGGGTCTCTGCTGCACCTGTCTTGCGGGGCCCAGCTGGGTGTCCGCCAAAGCACCAGAAGCGCTGAGTTCCCGGCAGCGCAGAACCAGGTGAAGGCTTCCGCCAGAGGCACGCCGGGCCCGGGAGGGTGGGGTTGCGAGCGCTCGCCCCGGCGGCCTTTGCGCCCACGCGCCTTCCCAGCTCCAGAGTCCCCCGGCTGGGGCTGGGCGGTGTCCGGACAAGACCCGGTGTCCCCACCCCCGCGCCCAAGCCCCGCCCGCGCGGTTGCCCCTCCTCGGGAAGGTAAGCGCCACCTTCTCGGGGAGCGGCTAGCAGAGCCAGTGGCCGGCAGGCGTCCCGCCCCCCGCGAGTAGGGACTCGGTTCCGCGGCCGCGCTGCACTCGGGGCTCCCCGCGCCGCGGCTCGCTCACCTGCGCTCCCGCCCGCCGCTCGGTGCGCGCCAGGCCCACCTGCCGCCGTCGCCCACACCCCGAGCTCCACCATGAACTCGCTCTTCAGGAAGAGAAACAAAGGCAAATACAGCCCTACCGTGCAGACCCGCAGGTGAGAAGGCGCCCGCAGCTGCGCTCCGGGACGTTCTTGGGCCTGTGGGCGCACAGGACCGGGAAGACCGCCCGGGCGGTATAGGAATAGGGGGCTGCACCGGGGCCCAGTAACCGGTAGCTGAGCCCCAAGTGCGGGACACGCGGGACCGAGGCCACCTCGAAGCTGGGAATCAGCGCCGGGTGGGAGGGGACTGCCTGGGGTGCCCGAGGGGGCGCATAGTTGGGGACATCGGGCACTCAAGGAGCCCGGGGGCATTGCTTTGAGGGCCTAGGGCATGGGCAGCTGAGCTGGGGGTACAGGGCACCCCCGGGTCCCCAGGTCGCTTTTGCGTCTAGGGTCTCCCAGGACCAGGAATAGCCACCAGGATGCGGGGGCAGAGTTTTCGGAGGACCCGGCACTCAAGGCGGGGTCGCTGTGGGGGACCCAGGAAGCTCTTGGGTGGACTTTCACACCTGAGGCAGGCAGCTCCGTCCAGGAGGCGCCCTGAGGCAGGGAAATTGAGCTGGCGTCGGAGGGGCGCTCTCCAGTGCCTCTGAGACGCGCAGGTGTGTCCTGGCGTCGGGGAGGTGAGGGGTGGGGGTCCGGAGGGGGCGGGCCACCTGCTGCTGTACTTCCCGGCACCTGCCACCCTGCGCTCCAGAGCCGCGCCCAGAGGCACTGGGGGGTGCAGGGTCGGGTCCGGGGACGCAGGCGGAGGCACCACTTTACTTCCCAACCTTCTGGGTTCTGAGCAGAGGCTGGGCGGCGTCAGGGCCTCGTCTTCGAAGCTCGGTTTCTCAGAGGTGTGGCTCCCTGCCCCCATCCCAGCCCCGAAACTGGCGGCGTCTCTGAGCTGCGGGTTCCCAGGGCAGCCTGGGAGGGGAATGACATGTCTTGATGTGTTTGCAGTGAGAAGCAGCCCACGTCCGTTTTGATAAGCCTAATGTACTCACTTAATAACTGGTTTAGGGGAGCCTGGTGGAGATGCTGAGATTGAGGGGGTGGGAATCCAGCCCCTGCCTTATCCCCCAACTTTGGAAAATAGAGTGGAGGCTTTCAGCTAGCCAGGACCATTTTGCCAGCTTCCGGGACAAGAGGCTTCAGGCAGGTGAGGGGGCCTGCAAATGGCATGGGAGTTCTGCACCCAAGCTGCCCTCACTGGGAGCCCCCACTGTGCCCTCCAGCAGCTCCTCACTCCCTCCCTAGCCCCTAGATGAAGGCAAGGAGAGCCTCTGGGCCCAGGGCTCCCACCCCACCCCTGCAGTCTGGCCTAGGCCGACCAGTCGGACAGGTACAGATGGTGGCAGGGCCCTGGCAGGCTGGAGTGCGACACTTCATTCCCTGGACCTCCACCCCCCCCCACCCTGCCCACCCTGTGATCCCACCCAGCCGCATCTCCGTTTGGGCTGTTTCAAGCTCAGAGGCATCATTCGCCTTTGGAGATTTCCCCACCCCTCCCCTGTCTTTCACAACCCCAGAGACTGGGCAGGGCCTGCATGCACGCTGCTTCTCCATGGCTGCGTCCAGCTGGCACTCAGACCCAGTCAGGGGCCCGTCCAGTCCCTGCACTGCTCCCTGAGGCATTGCACAATTGGATGCTCTGTGCCAGCTGTGGAGAACCGTTCTGTACTCTCCAGCCCAGAGACTAGGCCCATCCAGTTCTTCAGGAGTGCAGACACCCACACACCAGGAGAGGGGCCAGGCCTCGCCCAGCCCTCTGCCTCCCCACAGCTTCCCCCCCTTCCTGCTGCTCTCCATCCCTGAATGCCCCAGCTTGGACCTGACAGAAAGAAGGTTCTAATGAACCCAGATGAGCTGGGAGGGGTGGGGCTTTCTTGGAAGTGTGAGGATGAAAGGCCTCTCATTCTTTACAGCTGCAGGGACTCGGAGAGTTTGGGGCAGCAAAGATTTGGGGTCCTGCCACTGTCTGTATCCCTGGCCCAAGGCAGCCACTGTCTGTCCTAGGCTGATAGCCATTGGTCCCAGATATCAGTTTAGAGGTCTCTTTCTCTAGATTCTCTCCCCAGCATGGGGTGAAAGACCCTTCCTTTGAACCTTGCCGCCTCAGCAGAAAAAGAGCACAGCCACAGTCCTGAGAAGGTGCCAGATGCCTCCCTGGATCGTCTCCCAGCCTAGCGCATCCCTCTGTCCCCCCGCTTAGTGGGGACTAGTTCTCAAACTGGATTGTGGGGTGGGAGCAGCCCTGTACCCCTTTCTCTCAAAGGCATCTCTCGAGCATTGCCTGATGCCCGGCTAGCATCATAGCAAGTGTCGTGGCAGAGGGTGGAGGGGATAGACTTGTGGCTCTAGGCTGTGGTTGCTGGTCACAGGGAGTGGGTCTCCCAGTTACTCTTTCACCCCAAGTTTTCCAGGGGCCCACTCTATTGTCTGGGGGAGGATGAGGTTGCTGGTGAGATTTGACATGGTGGGGCAGGTAGGAGCTCCTGCGCTGACAGCAGAACACCTTACTGTTGATTCTGGCGTTTCCACCCTGGAGCCTCTCAAGCCTTGTTTTCCCTTTCTGCACAGCAGGGGTGGTGATACTGAGTATCTCATGCATGGGGCTACTGGGAGAAGCAGTGCCGTGGCACACGGGAGGTGACCCGAAGGGTGCCCCCCTTCCAATCCCAGGGGACCCAGGAGCCCCAAGTTGTGACTTCCACACCCAAGGCAGTCAGGCCTTCGGACCACAAAGTGTAGATTAGCAAATGGAACACCCCGCTGAGAAAGCCACCCCTTCCAGTTTGTCGGCCTTTTAGCAGTTGAAGCTCGGGAGGGCTGGGACAGGGTGTGAACCCCGTTGTTACCGTTGCCTGGGTTCCTAATGACAGATGTGGGAGCTGGTGTTCACACCTGAGCTAATGATACAGTCAGGCTGGATGGTGCAGATCACTGAAGACAGCATCCAGCCTGGCAGAGAGGCCCTGGAGGAGACCCACTCCCACCCTCCTGGCTGTGCAACCTCAGAAGAGCTGCTTGGCGTCTCTGAGCCTGTTTTCTCCCCTGTGGGATGGGAATAAGCATGGCACCTGCCTGGCGATGTTGGCTGAGGATTAGATGTAACAATGCATGGAGGCCGGGCACAGTGGCTCTGGCCTATAATCCCAGCACTTTGGGAGGCAGAGGCAGGCAGATCACCTGAGGTTGGGAATTCAAGACCAGCCTGATCAACATGGAGAAACCCCCTCTCTTCTAAAAATACAAAATTAGCCAGGTGTGGTGGTGCATGCCTGTAGTCCCTGCTACTAGGGAGGCTGAGGCAGGAGAATTCCTGGAACCCAGAAGGCAGAGGTTACAGTGAGCCAAGATCACACCATTGCACTCCAGCCTGGTCAACAAGACCAACACCTAGTCACAAAAAAAAAAAAAAAAAAGAAAAGAAGTAACGCAGGGGAAAGATGGAGAACGATAAGAAGTCTCAGGTAATGACAGTGTGATGATTATAGTTATTAAGCACATGCGGTCAAGGTAGCTGTGTTGTACACAGGGTTCAACTTGATATCATGGTAGACAGGCTGTGCACTGCAGAACTCCACAGCACTGTTGCTGGGGTTAGCAGTTGGACGTGGAGGAGACGTTGAGAGTCGCTGGCAGTCACATCGTAGAGATAAGATGGAGTTAAGTTTCAGTGCACATGTGATTACATGAGCATCAGGATGATGGGGCCAGGCAGGAGCAATGGAGCACAGAGCTGGATGGATGATGTCTCCAGCCTGGCCACCCGCATACTTCGTGACTGGCCTTAAGTGAGAGCTGTCACAGCGAGCCCAGATGCTGGGAGGTGAGGGAGGAACTCCCAGAGGAGGCGTCTGACCTGTCATGGGGTAAGTGGAGTAGCCAAGACGCAACTCTGCAGTCAGCCTGAATTCTGCCTCTGTTTGAAAAGAAATGGCCTCCCTGAGCCTCAACTTCTGAATCTGTAGAATGGGATTAATCTTACCTCTCCCCCAAGACCTGCTTCCCAGTAAACACCCAGCAGCCTGGCCTCAGCTAGATGGGTCTTGCAACAATGGCCCAGCCCTGATGGAGGGGATCCTGCATGGGAGGCAGGACCCCAGGCTTTCAAGGAAGAGCTGGGGAACGGGAAGCGTGCTCTACCAGGAGGCACCTGGAGTACCCCGAGCCTCTTGGTGGTTAAGCACGCAGTGTTGGCCGGCATGTTGCCTCACACCTGTAGTCCCAACACTTTGGGAGACTGAGGTGGGTGGATCAGGAGATAAGGAGTTCAAGACCAGCCTGACCAAGATGGTGAAACCCCATCTCTGCTAAAAATACAAAAAAAAAATAGCCAGTTGTGGTGGCAGGTGCATGTAATCCCACCTACTCAGGAGACTTCGGCAGGGAATTGCTTGAACCTGGGAAGCAGAGGTTACAGTGAGCCAAGATTGTGCCACTGCACTCTAGCCTGGGTGACAGAGCAAGACTCTGTCTCAAAAAAAAAACCCACAGTGTTTTATTAGCTGCATGGTGGTGAGCGCCTGTAATCCCAGCTACTGGGGAGGCTGAAGCAGGAGAATCGCTTGAACCTGGGAGGCAGCAGTTGCAGTGAGCCGAGATTGTGCCACTGATCTACATACAGCCTGGGCAACAGAGCGAGACTGTCTCAAAAAAAAAAAAAAGCAAGAACACAGCATTTGATGGTTTGATGCTAGCTGGGCGTGAGTTCAGGCCCCAGCTCTGTGTCTCCTAAGCTGCTTGATCTTGGGCAAGTCATTTAATGTCTCTGAGCCTCAGTTTCTTCATCTGTGACGTGGGGTGATAAGAGCAACCTCCAGCTGGTGAGGCTGCTGGGTGGACCAAATGACAGGATGCACGTGATGGGTCCAGCCCATGACCCGGTTCAGAGCGAGTGCCTGGCAAATCATAGCAGCTGATACTAGGAAGCGCACACTGCTATTAAGAGTCACAACGAGTAATCCCAGCACTTTGAGAGGCTGCGGTGGGCGGATCACAAAGTCAGGAGATCGAAACCATCCTGGCCAACATGGTGGAATCCCATCTTTACTAAAAATACAAAAATTAGCTGGGCGTGGTGGCGTGCACCTGTAGTCCTAGCTACTCGGGAGGCTGAGGAAGGAGAATTGCTTGAACCCGGGAGGCGGAGGTTGCAGTGAGCTGAGATTGCGCCACTGCGCTCCAGCCTGGCGCCTGGTGACAAAATGAAACTGTCTCAAAAAAAAAAAAAGTCATAACTGGCTGGGTGAAGTGGCTCATGCCTGTAATCCCAGCACTCTGGGAGTCTAAGGTGGGCGGATCACTTGAGGTCACGAGTTCAAGACCAGCCTGGCCAACATGATGAAACCCATCCCTCTAAAAATAACTTTTAAAAATTAGCCATGTGTGGTGGTGGCCATCTGTAATCCCAGCTACTCAGGAGGCTGAGGCAGAAGAATCACTTGAACCTGGGAGGTAGAGATTGCAGTGAGTCGAGGTCACACCAATGCACTCCAGTCTAGGAGACAGTGAGACTTCATCTCAAAAAAAAAAAAAAAAAAAAAGAGCCAAGCCCAGAGTTGACCAGGCAGCTGACTCAAGCAGACACACGCATGCACTCCTCGATTAGTGACGGTGGGAATGCCTGATGGATTTGGGAGAGGGCCCTGCCAGCAAAGCCCGTCCACCGCCATCCACCATGTGGGTGATGGCTTAAGAGAGAGCTGCCCTGCCATGTCTCAGGCACGCACGGTGAACCCAGCAAGGCCATGGATGTTCCATCTCATTCCAACAGTGCCTGCCAAGCAGGTGGGAGTGTCCTGTTTCACAGAGGGTTCACATTCACCTTGGGCTCATAGCTCAGAAATGACCAATGCAGGGAGTCCAGGGGGGCCCAGGGAAGGAAATTAAGGCTGTGCACCCATACCTGGGGCTGGCGGCCACTGTGTCTGGGGACTGCTCCAGGCCAGATGGTAGAGCCACTGGTGTTTGTGTTCACTGCCTCCACTCCCAGCAACCCCCTCCACCTCTCTTCCCTCTGGCCTTGGCCCTCCATGCCTTGCCCAGTTCTCTAGGCAGAAGGAATGTGACTCGATAAATTTGATTCAGGACAGAGCTGAGCTTACCTGGAGGAGCAGCTACTAATGGTAGCATTTCAGACATTGTGGGGTGGGGGTTCATTTGGGGAGAGGGTGTTTTGGGGGAGAGACACAGCTCCCTCCACACCCTTTAGGCAACACCCTAAGGGTATGGTGGCGGGAGGCCCTGGGAGTGGGGGACCCGGGGGAGAAGATACCTTAGAGAGCTTCCAAGGCTCCTCCTCAGGGAGGAGAACCCGGGCTTCCCAGCGTGCAGCTGCTCCGCTCCCGCAGGGCTGTGCCAGGGTTGGTGGCACCACCTTCCATCCTCCCAGCCTGCCTGCCCCAGCCTGTCTTGGGAACAAATGGGGAAATGGCCTCTGGTCTTTGTTCTCTCCGATTCTCTCAGTGGGTTGCTGTGCTACAGCCTCTGAAGCCCGAGAGACCACCCAGCGTCCCTTTCCGCCTCTAGGCAGGGCAGAGCTCTCTTCAGGTCCTAGCCCTGCCTTTCCCTAACCCAATCTGGTTTGGTTTTTTTCGTTTCTGGGGTTTTTTTTTTAGTGTTATTTATTCTTTAGAGACAGGCTCTTGCTCTGTCACCCAGATTGGAGTGCAGTGGTGTGATCATAGCTCACTATGGCCTTGAACTACTGGGCTCAAGCAGTCCTTATGCCTCAGCCTCCCAAGTAGCTGGAACTACAGGTGTGCATACCACCATGCCCCACTAATTTTTATTTTTTTGTAGAGACGGGGTCTCACTATATTGCCTACTCTGGTCTTGAAGTCCAGGGCTCAAGCCGGCCTCCTGCCTTGGCCTCCGAAAGCTCTGGTTTTAATCCATGAGCCATTGATTGCACCCAGGCTCTTTTCCCTATAAATGGACCCCCACTTCTCCCTGCCTGCGGAGCCAGCAGCCCAGCAGGTCTTCAGCCGCTCCCTACTGTTACTTCTTCCACTCCAGTGCTCCAGTCCCTTCTCCCCATGGCAGCCGGGGAGCTCCTTACAACATATAAATCTGACCATACCTGCAGCTGCTTAACCCCTGGCCCAGACCCTGGCTGCTTAACCCCTGGGAGCTGGTGCCCTACACAACATCAGCACCTGCCTGCCACTGTCTTGTGTCCATGCTGCACCCAGCCAAAGTGTGGAGACAAGACAGTGTCTTTCCCTGTGCCATTCCTACTGCCCAGAATGCCCCCCACACCCCTCTTCACTGCTGCTCTTCTGTTGCCTGGTTCACCTCCTGCTCCTCAGGGAAGCCATCCCCAGCCTCTCTGCTGGAGCAGACCCACCTGTCCTATGGTCTCCACTTAACCTTGGTAGCTCTTATCTCAGCAGCCATGTGAGTGGGGTAGCCAGATGTGGCTGTGTGGCTGCCTTCCCCCAGAGACTGGTGCTGCACATGTGCTGAATGAATGAGGGTAAGCCATGGGGGACTGCTAAAATTCTCCTCTTCCCTCAGCATCTCAAGACAGCACACATTGGCCTGTGCTTCACAGCCCAGGAGCAGCGGACCCTGGAGGTAGAGGTGGACGGGTGGGGTTCCAGCTAGCCTAAAGGAATGTGAGGGCTGAGCAGGCTGCTCCCTGCCCTGTCCCCATCCAGTCACCTCTTGGACACAGAATAGTGAGCTGAGAGTGGGCTGAGTACACAGCTGGCAGCAATGCAGGGTGATAGGCAGTGAGATAAAGGAGGGCCCTGACCCACTCATAGGGGCTTCTGCAGGAGGAGTCATCTAAGCTGAGCCCAGGGGTTAGCTGGAGATGGATGGATAAAGAGTGTGCAGTTGACAGAAAGAGACAGGGACATGTGTATCCATGACCTGAAAAAGCATGGTGGTAAGCAGGCGAAGCAAGCTGATGAAGGATACAAAGATGATGCTTGTATATGTACATTTTTAGAAACATACACAGAACAATTCCATATACTATCCCTGAATGCAAATGTGTCTGTGTATTGGAAGGTTTAGCAGACTGGGTGCAGTGGCTCACACTTGTGGTCCCAGCATTTTCAGAGGCCAAGGTGGGAGGATGGCTTGAGGCCAGGAGTTAAGACCAGCCTGGGCAACATAGCGAGACCCTATTTCTAAAAATAAAATAAAATAATTAGCTGAGCATGGGGGTGCATGCCTCCAGTCCTAGCTGCTCAGGAGGCTGAGGCGGGAGGATCCCTAAGTCCAGGACTTCAAGGCTGCAGTGAGCTGTGATAATGCTACTGCACTCCAGCCTGGGCAGCAGAGCAAGACCCTGTCTCTCAATAAGTTAATAAAATAAAACAAGCTTAGGAAGAACCAGTAAGTCTAAAATTCTGCTGCTCCTAAGGAGAGGGCTGAAAGGATAATGAACATATCATTTTACTTCCTTTTTAGAAAAATCTGCAGCAAAGATGGCACTGTGAAAACCTCAACTAAACCCTGGTGGTGGGGACATGGGGAGCTGATTGTTTTCAGTGCTTTTCTGCGTGTTTGAGTAGATCATGAGTTTTACAATTTAGGTGAGGGGTGGTGTAGAGAAGACAAGCTGGGGTAGGGCACAGCTGGTGGGAAGAGCCTGCGGGGAAGCCCTGAGTCCTCGGTCTCAGAGTTCAGTCCATAGCAAAAGAATGGGTCTGGGAGAGGAAGGAGAGGGGTCTCAGGAAGCAAAGGGGGCCCATTCCAGGAAGGCAAGCAGGCAGGTTCTGGATGGAGAGTCTCTGTGAGGAAGTAAGAGAGTAGAAGGGGAGGGGACCAGAACTGGGAAAGGTATGAACACAGAAAGTCCTTCAGGTTGGGTCTTAGCTTAAAACAGTCACCCTAAATCATGATTGCACTGAAATCAATTCTATACTCAGCCCTCTTTTCTGCCCAGGCTTAGAGAGTTTGAGTGACTTTGCTCCAAGACTCTCAGTGGTTGCTTTTTTTGAGACAGAGTTTCGCTCTTCTTGCCCAGGCCAGACTGCAATGAAGCAACCTCAGCTCACTGAAATCTCCATCTCCCAGGTTCAAGTGATTCTCCTACCTTAGCCTCAGGAGAAGCTGGGATTACAGGCACCCACCACCATGCCTGGCTCATTTTTTGTATTTTAAATAGAGACAGGGTTTCACCATGTTGGCCAGGCTGGTCTCGAACTCCTGACCTCAGTTGATCTACCTGCCTCGGCCTCCCAGAGTGTTGGGATTACAGGCATGAGCCACTGTGCCTGGACATCTCAGCGGTTCTTACCCAGACACTCTTGAGAGTGCTGGCAGGGTGTCCTGGCCACCCCGCCCATCCTTTCCTAGGCAGAGGGTTTTTGTCACACCTTATAAAATAAAACACACCGGGGCTGCTGGCTGAGCCTGCAAGGCCGCAGGGCTGCGGGAGAAATAGAATTTGCGGAATTTTTTGCTGCTCCCACTGCCTGGGCTTGGACTTCAGGCTGATATCTTTTAGGGTTTCAACTTCTCTGCCTTGGCCATGGGGACACTTTGTTTCCCATTGAAGGCTGATAAAGGATTCCAAGTGTGTACCACAAAAAAGAGACAGGGCTTTAACCCTGCTTCAAGAGCTCCCAAGAAGCTGGATTTGACTGGGTGCAGTGGCTCATGCCTGTAATCCCAGCACTTTGGGAGGCTGAGGTGGTTGGATCACTTGAGGTCAGGAGTTCGAGACCAGCCTGGCCAACATGGTGAAACCCCACCTCTACTAAAAATACAAAAATTAACAGGGCATGGTGGCACGTGCCAGTAATCGCAGCTACTTGGGAGGCTGAGGCAGGAGAATCACTTGAACCTGGGAGGCAGAGGTTGCAGTGAGCCAGGATCTCGCCACCGCACTTCGGCCTGAACAACAGAGCAACACTCATTCTCAAAAAAAAAAAAAAAAGAAGCTTGATCATTCCCTACTATAAAATGAGCAAGCAGACCCTCATGTTACTCAGGGGTAGCCAAGGTCTGTGAGCAGGGACTGAGGGCTGAGAGGTGAACAGAAAGGCCTGGGCTTGGAAGCTGCAGAGCAGGCTGCGCCACTTGTCAGCTGGGAGGCTGGCCACATCCCTGTCCCATTCTGGGCTTCTTATCACTGGTGCATAAACTCCTATAACCCCAGAACTGTGCCTAGTGTGTAGTAGGTGCTTAGGAAAGAGTGATGGAAGGTAGGTTTTGAATCTGTGTGTTGGAGATGTGTAGGATTGTGGAGAGGATTGAGAGTATATATGTAAAGCATCAGGCATCAGTAGGTGCTTAAATAATGGCGGCTAGACTGGGCCCAGTGGCTCACACCTGTAATCCCAACACTTTGGGAGGCTGAGGTGGGACAATAACTTGAGGCCAGGAGTTTGAAACCAGCCTGGGCAACAGGCTGAGACCCCCATCTCCAAGAAACATTTTTTAAAAATTAGCTGGGCATGGTGGTATGCACCTGTAGTCCTAGCTACTGGAGAGGCTGAGGCTGGAGGATCTCTTGAGCCCAGGAGTTCAAGGCTGCAGTGAGCTATGATTGCATCAGTGCACTTCAGCCTGAGTAACAGAGCAAGACCCTGTCTCAAAAAAAAAAAAAAAAAAGAGGCTGATACTCTTTGTCCACTGGTCCTGAACCCAGAGTGACATCCTAATGTCTGGGGGCCCCAAAGTTGGTTTGAGCTCTATTTATCCCCTGAGTCTAGGAATTCAAGGCTGCAGTGAGCTATGAATCCTCCCGCCTCAGCCTCCTGAGCAGCTGGGACTGGAAGCATGCACCACCATACCCAGCTAATTTTTTTTTTTCCTTACAGAAATAGGATCTCACTATGTTGCCCTATTCTCAGGACCTGCCTTGGTGTTACCAGAAGCAGCTTGAACTTGTGTATGTTTGTAACCAGAGCCCTAGGCCTCACAGATTAGCCCTTAAAAACAGACCCGGAATTACTACACTGGCAACCCTCTCATCTTAGGATATATTTCCCCAGGATTAATAGCTGGGTGTGAGGACATTTACTGTCTAATTAGCATAGGAGTTTCTAGTAGGGAGAGTATCAGTCAATTGACCAATCAATCTGGTATTTATTGGGCACCTCCTGTGTACTGCTTTCTCACAAGACTTCCTTCCTATAGAGATCTAGGGATTTTTCCTCATCTCTCTTCCTTTTAACCTTGCCGTGGTCAGTTCCTTGTTTTCAGCCCTGGCTGCACATTAGAATCACATGAGGAGTTCTGAACAGGATGTCAGAGCCCTTGCCAAGACCAATTAAGTCAAAATCTCCATGGACATGGATCCAGACATCATTCTTTTGATGTGCAGCTGGTGGGATCTCATAGTTTAGATAGCCTCACTCCCTCTTGTCTTTGAGGTATATGGACAGTGCTTTTTCTCTTTGGTGCCAATTGCCTGGTAGTATGTCACTCTCCATTTCTTTATTCTCAATCTTCCTGTATCATTTAGTTTCAAGTATGTGTGTCTTATAAAATGGCATATAGCTTGGGGGAGGAGTGTATTTTGTATTCTCACCTGAGAGTCTTTTAACTTTTAATAGGCAAAATTAACTCATTTATGTGTATTGTAATGACTAATGTGTTTGAACCTATTCCACCATGTTGTCCTATTTGTCAGCTTTCTCTTTGTTTCCATTTTGCTCTTTTCCTGGTTTTTATTGGATTGAGTATATTTTCATCATTAAAGTTAGATTATAAGGCCCACATGGAACACAGTGGATGAAAATACCCTGATGTAAGTGATCTAGAATCTTTGTAATAATAGCCATTGGGGTGTTTGTCCTTAACCTACCTGTTAGCTTACAAACTTTTGAACAGTTGGAACTTACTCATCTTTTGGGTGAGGACCTTCTGTTGTCCTTAATTCCAGGCCTTACATAAGCTTGGAGCTCCATAAATCAGCGTGAAATTGAGCAGATATTTTATAGCATGCCAACAATTCATATCTCTGGGGGGCTTGTTAACAGAGAAGGGCCTGTTGCCAGGGCCTGTAAGGGACAGAGAGATGACAAGGAGTTGGTGGGGTGGGGTTGAAAATTTATTTGGCAATTACTGAATATCTAGAAAGTGCCCAGCTGGGGCTGCAGCAGTTACAAGCATAGACCTTTACTGACCTGTTAACCCTGAGCAAGTGGCCCCTCCTTCCTGACACTCAGTTTCCTCATCTGCAGTAGAGCTATGATAGCACCTACCTCAACCAGTTGTTATAAGGATCAGAGATGAAACCTGCATCTGATGCTGAAGTAGGGTGTGGGCCAGGAAGGTGTTCACTCAATGCCAGTTGCTTCCGCCTGAAAGGTCTGTTCACAAGGAGAGGCTGGGCGTCCCTTGTGGTGGCGTCTTAGGAGAATGACTCAGTTCACCATCACTAATCATTACCCAACCAACCACTGGGATTAATTGTACTGATGAAAATGGCATCAAACTGTAAATCACTCTGCTTTCCTTGGGTGGTGAACGCCTGGCCCCAGCATCCCAAGACTCCGCAAAGTCTTGGCCCTTTGTCTGTAAGGGGTGAGTGGGGATGAATATTGATGTCCCCTTTGTATTGAGAAGGTGGCTTTGAAGCCTGTCTTCATAGGTTTGAGTCTTGGCACAACCACTTCCCAGCTGTGTAACCTTGTATAGTTTCTTAACTTCTCTGAGCCTCAATTATCTTCATCTGGAACACAAAGACATAGGAGTTACCGAATTGCATTAAGACATCTGCTCAATTCAACACCTGTTTATTGACCCCAAGCCTAATTCCAAGGTGTGGAATTAAGGGTTATAGAAGGGCTCCCCAAAAAGGTGAATAAGTTCTTTTTGTCCAAATGTTTAATAGCCTAATAGGATTAGGAGCCCCACTAACACTGAGGGTGTCTGCTTCCTAGGGCTGTGAGATTTCAGTGGGTGATGTGCAAAAGGGCTGAGTGGTTGCTGGGCACATAGTAGGTTTCCTCAATGTTGTTACTATTCATCAGTCGTTTCCTGAGTGTCCACGGTGGGTGCCTTTGTGTCAGAGCCAGGACAGATGTTTCAGGAGCCAGGCAGTGTTTAAAGAAGGTGGGGGCAGAGGGTTACACGGCACCGGAGGTGCACCTCCCCTAGCTGGCCCTGCAGGCAGGAAGAACGCCAGAAGAAGATGACCGTGGTGGCAGGAGGCCTGGCCCCTTCTCCGGGCTCTGAGAGAGGTGAGGCTGGTTCCAGGGAGGGGTGTACCCTCCTGTGCATTCCAGACATTCCAGCACCAATGCAGCCCCCATACACACCCACTGAGACAGAATTAATTAACGCCCAGAGGGAGGAACTGCGGACGTGATCAAAGGCTGATGGCCCAGACCAGACCAGGAGTGCTGAGCCTGCAGGGACCCGTGTCCACACATGGCAGGATAGTGCAGGCTGGGCTGTGACCCAACAGGGACACAGCAGTTCTGGGTGACAGGGACAGCTGAGGCGGAGGCGATGGCAGGAACGTGGCCCCTCTGATGTTGCTAAAGTATGATCTGTTTCCAGGGTGGCTGCTCTCCTAGCCTGGAGAAAGGGATGGCTTCGAGCAGGCCAAGTGCCTCTGGCTCTGCCCTGGGACCTATGGGCAAGGTGGCAGCAGCTCTGGGGACCTGGGAAAGGGTGTTGGGCTGTGATATTTGTGCCAGGGTTCCAGGCTCCACTGGGCACAGTTGGGAGCCCCAGATTGTTTTGGAGTCAGGCAGCCAGGGAGGGACCTGCAGAGGAGACCTTGACCTGGGGCAGACACGTGGCCAGTGAGTGTGAGCAGGAGGAGGCATCGCAGGGTTCCAAGAGAATGAGCATTTATTAGTTATCCCTGGGTACCAGGCACTGAGTGAGACTGGAAGATGCTCTGAGCGCCGGTCAGCTTTCCTATAGCAGAACTGACAGGCTGTGGTCACTGCGAGCTTAGAGCAAAGCAGGTCCGGGTGCCCCAGAATCACCTAGAATCTTGCCATCCTATTCAGTAATTACCAGCTCCGAGATACGGGCTGTGCAAGTATGTCTGTGTACCAAGGTTTGAAGACTTGGTATGAAAAAGAGAATGTAAAAGTATCTCGTTAATAATGTTCTGTTGCCTACCTGTCAGACTGACCATATTTTGGACATATTAGGTTAAATAAAATAGAAAAAAATGTCACTCACTTCTTCTTACTGTTTTCATGTGGCTACTAGAAAAATGTAAATTGTCTATGTGGCTCAGGTTCAGTTTCCACTGAGCAGTGCTGGCTTTGCGTCCAAAGCAACTCAATACGTGAACTCCCGGGGGGATGTTTCCCAGCTATTGGGTGTCTTTGTGCTTGTTCCATGACAAGCAGGCATGATAACCCCATTTATGTTCAAGGAAATGAAGGCTGAGACAGGTGGAGTAATGCACGCTGTTATTCCGAATAGCCAGCATAGTTCATTCGGTCTGATGGGCACTGTGGACGTGGCAGTGAGTAACAGACAGAGGGCCCTGCCCTGGCAGAGCCTCCGTGCTCCAGTGACAGGGAGGAAGAGGATGAAACCCAGTTATCCTAATCCTGGTGTAGCCACACCCAAAGTGCTTTCATTGACAAGGATTATCTCCTTGAATTATCTCAACCCTCTGCAGTGGGATCAGTTCCTATCTCCATGTCACAGATGAGGAAACTGAGGCACGGAGAGACTAAGGAGCCTGCCCTAGCCCATACCTAGGTCACAGCAACACCACCATCTACGTTCCCTGCCCTGGCCGGGCTGTCTCAGTTTCCCTCCTGCAGGCAGGGTAGAGAGAATGGGCCATTTGGTGCCATGTAACTTGAACAAGTAGAGCTGAAGGCAGCAACGGTGGCTCTCAAAGCCCCCCACACAGGGGGCCCCCCTCCCAGGTCACTGCTGGCTGGAAGGTTGGCCATTCATGAGGTCATTGGAGGGTCCAGGTCTCTCTTGGGGACAGGAGGCTGGGAAGCATATCTCCCCAACGGGTATGATGCAACCAGATTATCCCATTATCCAAGCTAAAAACTACCTGTGCTCCCAAGTGCTCTTAGAAAAGAGAGTGGGTGGCAGTTGTATTGGGCCAGGTGAGAAGTGGTAACTTTGACCCAGGTGGAGGTTGGAGGGGCAGATGGAGGTGGATGTGCGGGGCACCTGTTTCCTGGTAGACCCAGCGGAGGGAGAGGCAAGGACAGGTCTCAGGGTTCTGCTGCCACAACCGGGTAGACAGGTCCTCCCTACCCTCCCCTTCTGCTATCAGAAGAGTGTTCTCAGAGCAGTGGGAACACCCTGTACCCTTCAAGTCTCCAAACCTACTGACTCAGATCTTTAGCCAAAACTGTATGTTTGTGCCACAGCCAGGCCCGGGGGTGGGGCATCTGGGACCCAGGGTCTCCTGTCCTCCCAGCACCTCATTACCCATATATGGGGGCCAGACTCTCCTCGCAGATGTTGGAGGAAATGCTTCCAAATACTGAGGTTATTTGCGAATTCCCTGTGCCCGGGCAAGGTGACATACGTGGGGCGGAAGCAGAGCAGGTCTGGGCTTGCACCAGGATCGGCGTGAACGGTGTGGATGGCCGAGGTCGTCTTCTAGCTCCCAGGTGCTGGAGCATTCTGACTTCAGGCCTTGGCTTTTGGCTTTTTGTTTGTTTTTAGGGTTTTTGTTTTATTTTGTTTGTTTTTGTTTTTGTTTTGAGACGGAGTCTCGCTCTGTTGCCCAGGCTGGAGTGCAGTGGCATGATCTTGGCTTACTACAACCCCTGCCTCCCGGGTTCAAGTGATTCTCCTGCCTCAGCCTCCCAAGAAGCTGGGACTACAGGCATGTGCCACTATCCTAGGCTAATTTTTGTATTTTTAGTAGAGACAGGGTTTCACTATGTTGGCCAGGCTGGTCTCAAACTCCTGACCTCAGGTGATCTGCCTAGCTCTACCTCCCAAAGTTCTGGGATTACAGGCGTGAGCCACCGCGTCAGGCTGGCTTCCGGCTTTTATCAGCTCCTTAAAAGGAGCCCAAATCCCTGATTGGTGAACCCAGGTTGAGGCAGAGTCGGGCTCAACGGAGGCAGCATCCCTTATCTGTTCTCTCAGTCACCCCCATCACAGCCCTGAGGCATGCATACTGTGATGTCTGTCATTTTACAGCGGGGGAAACTGAGGCTCAGAGAGGCTAAGTAATACAGCTTACTAAGAGCGGAGGCTGGATTTGACCACAGGCCATCGGGCTTTGGTTTGGGTGCTTAACCATCGGGCCACACTGCCCTTCCAGCTGAAAGAAAGTGCCAGTGGCCCCCGCACAAAATAAAACCAGGAAGAGAGACCCACAACATGGAGAGTGAGGGTCCTCTGAGACACCTGTGTTCTCTTTCTCTGCCCACGTGGAGCATCAGTGGTATGCTAGGGCCGGAGTGCTACCTCTGTCCCTGGCTCCTCTGATGAGCATCCCTGCTGGCCCTCTGAGGACTGTCTGCTGTCCTGGCATGTCCAGAAACAGCCCTGGGTTCAAGTCACAGCTCCCTGCTTTGCAGCTGGGCTCACTGAGCCGCTGGGTCCTCAGCCTCGAGTTCCCACCTCTAATGCAGGCTGAGAACAGGCATGGTGGCTCATGCCTGTAATCCCAGCACTTTGGGAGGCCAAGGCGGGTGAATCACTTGAGGCCAGGAGTTCAAAACTAGCCTGGCCAACATAGCAAAACCCCGTCTCTACTAAAAATACAAAAATTAGCCGGATGTAGTGGTGCATGTCTGTAATCCCAGCTGCTTGGGAGGCTGAGGCATGAGAATCACTTGAATCCAGGAGGCAGAGGCTGCAGTGAGCCAAGATCATGCCACTGCACTTCAGCCTGGATGACAGAGTAAGCTCCGTCTCAATCAATCAATCAATCAATCAATCAAGTAGGTCGGGCTGTGGCTACTGAGCCTTTGACTCCTGGTGACAGGGCAGGGTGACCTGATGCTATTTGAGGCTCCCAGGCCCCCTTCCTCGTGGTTCCTCTGCTCTGAGTACATCCTGGGACAGAAAAAGACAGCTGCTAAGGCTCAAGCATGTGGGCTCAGACCCAGGAAGCCCTTGCCTGGTCCCTGGGAGTACCCTGAAACCCGGCCCTGGAACTCTGAGGAGAAGCCAGGCAACCCCTTGGCCCGCTGGTTTCATTTTCTCTTGCTTGCATCAGGACCCTCATATGCAGCACTAGGCTGAGAAAATGGGGCTTCTTGAGACTCCTCAGGTCTGTCCCAGACTCTGGCGTCCCAAGCCCAGAAAGAAAAAGCTATGGAAAAACAGCCTCATTTGACTTGAGGTGACTCCCACTGACTTGCAAAACCCATCCAA
The DNA here is from genome assembly GCA_963573385.1 of Cacajao melanocephalus. NCBI lineage: Eukaryota > Metazoa > Chordata > Mammalia > Primates > Pitheciidae > Cacajao > Cacajao melanocephalus. The sequence continues at coordinate 56,415 of CAUYLG010021390.1, read as the reverse complement.
CAGGCAGCCCCTGACCCACAGCCTGGCCATGGCTGAGGGGGCTGTTTCTGCTGCCAACCAAGTCCTGGGTCCGCATTCAGACCCCCTGGTGAAACAGCCAGTGAGGCCCCAGTTGTATCAGCAGTGTAAATACACCAGGTGCAGTGGCTCATGCCTGTAATCTCTGTACTTTAGGAGGCCAAAGCAGAAGGATCCCTTGAGCTCAGGAGTTTAAGACCAGCATGAGCAACATAGAGAAACTCCATATCTACAAAAAAATTAAAAAATTAGGCCGGGCATGGTGGTTCACACCTGTAATCCCACCATTTTGGGAGGCCGAGCCGGGCGGATCACGAGGTCAGGAGATTGGGACCATCCTGGCCAACATGGTAAACTCTATTTCTACTAAAAATATAAAAATTAGCTGGGCATGATGGCGCACGCCTGTAGTCACAGCTACTCAGAAGGCTGAGGCAGGTGCTTGAACCCAAACACGGAGACTGCAGTGAGCTGAGATCATACCACTGCATTCCAGCCTGGTGACAGAGCGAGACTCCCATCTCAAAAAAAAAAAAAAAATTAGCCAGGGCCGAGTATAGTGGCTCATGCCTGTAATCCCAGCACTTTGGGAGGTTGAAGCAAGCAGATCACCTGATCAGGAGTTTGAGACCAGCCAACATGGCGAAACCCTATCTCTACTAAAAATACAAAAAATGAGTTAGGCATGGTGGCATGCGCCTGAAATCCCACCTACTCAGGAGACTGAGGCAGGAGAATCTCTGGAACCCAGAGACGGAGGTTCAAGTGAGCCAAGATCTCACCACTGCCCTCCAGCCGGGACAACAGAACAAGACTGTTTCAAAATTTTAAAAAGAGTATAAATGATCTCGAGTCTGTTTTGGGGCCCTGGACGCTGCTCTGAACCTCCAGTTCAGTCATTGAACCACAAGGGGTGTCTTTGAAATTTGACTGAGGTGTTTCTCAAAGTGATCCGGATTCCCCACACCCCACACATACACTTTTTATTGTTGTCTTAATTTGAGGCAGGGTCTTCCTCTGTCTCCCAGGCTGGAATGCAGTGGTGCAATCTCAGCTCACTATAGCCTTGACCTCCTGGGCTCAAGGGATTCTCTCATCTAAGCCTCTCAAGTAGCTGGGACTACAGGTGCACACCACCACATCTGGCTAATTTTTGTATTTAGGAAAACAGGATCTTCCTGCTTGCCCAAGCTGGTCTCAAACTCCTAGGCTCAAGAGATGCTCCTGCCTCAGCCTCCCAAAGTGCTAGGATTACAGGTATGCACCCCTTTGCTTGGGTCCACATGTACATGTAATGAGAGAGGATTTCTTCCTCTCATTTTATAGTCGATAAAACTGAGACTCAGAGTAGCTGGCTGGGCATATGGTGGCTCACGCCTGTAATCTTAACACTTTGGGAGGCTGAGATGGGAGGATCGCTTGAGGCTAGGAGTTCAAGAGCAGCCTGGTCAACATAGTGAGACTCCATCTCTATTTAAAACTTTGAAGAAAATATAAAAAGATTAAAAACAAATACAATGTAGCTCCTCAGTCACACCGTCACAGGTCCCACTGCTGGTTGGCGCAGTCAGGATCTGAACCCTAACTTCAGACCCCAAAGTCTTTCTCCTACATGGGTTCCCCCGAGTGACCCTGGGTGGTGACTTCACGTCTGGGACCTCAGTTTGCTCATCTGGGTAATGACCAGGTGGGGCCGGATGGTTTCTAAAGCCCCTTCGAGGGCCAGTGGCCACTGCCCTCAGCACGTGTCTGTGTTACCGTCTGAGTAAGAGAGGGAGGGCTGGACGTGTGCTCTCGGCTGTCACTCAGGTCCCTTCCCTTTTCCGGTGTGAGTGGACAGATGGGGGTGCCTTGGTCTTCCTGGCTTAGCCAGATGGCTGCTGTCTGTCTTCGTGGGTGGGACAGGGCTGTGTCTCAACCCGGGGATGCCATGTCTGGCCTCCCAATGCAGCTCATTACTGAGATGAAAAGCTGGACCAGTCTATCCAGTTCCCAGCACTCCAGGGACCCGTCCCATTCCTGCAGGTTCCTGCCCCGCCCACATTCCTTCGGCCCTCCCAGCGTGGGGCTCCATGGCTCTCCAAGGAACACACGTGGTTGGTTCCTACGGCCAGCTGGATGGTGGAGGGAACACAGGACCTTATGGGGCCTCTCATTCAACCCCAAACCTACAGGGCAAAAACACTGAGACTGTGCCTCCAGAGGCCTGGATTCAAACCCCAGCTCTGCCTTGCTGCTGACAGCAGAACTGTGGCCAAATGATGGAATTTCTTTGTACCTCAATTTTCCCATCCATAACTGATTTAATTGCATGGAATTCACATACCATGCAATTCACTAATGTAAAGTTGTACTCCTCCAACTTTTTTTTTTTTTTTGAGATGGAGTCTCACTCTGTCAACCAGGCAGGAGTGCAGTGGTGGGATCTCGGCTCACTGCAGCCTCTGCCTCCCGGGTTCAAGCGATTCTCCTGCCTCAGCCTCCCGAGTAGCTGGGACTGCAGATGCGTGCCACTATACCCGGCAAATTTTTTTTTAATATTTAGTAGTGACAGGGTTTCACCCTGTTAGCCAGGATGGTCTCGATCTCCTGACCTCATGGTCCGCCTGCCTCAGCCTCCCAGAATGCTGAGATTACAGGCGTGAGCCACGGCGCCCGCCAATCCTCCAACTTTTGAGAAGAACAATGCTACTTGCTTACAGAGTAGTAGCATTGATGCTAATATATATGTGACTTTCTTAGCACTGAGCAGGACAAATAGCCCTCTAAGCATTAACTAGCGTCTTCCAGGCTGCTGGGGGGTTACCTGCAGCTGGCCAGCCTCCCTGGAGAATGGGACAAGAGGCAGGACCTGACTTGGGAGAGAAGAAACAAACCCCTATTATTTCTAAATGGCACTTGCCATTTATTTTTTGTAGCAGCTTTACTGTGATAAAATTCACATACCATGCAGTTTAGTCATTTAAAGTGTTCGATAGTGTTTTTGTTTTTGTTTTGAGACAAGGTCTCACTCTCATCGCCCAGGCTGCAGTGCAATGGCAAAATCTTGGCTCACTGCAGCCTCAACCTCCTGGGCTCAAGCCGTCCTCCTACCTCAGCCTCCCAAGTAGCTGGGACTACAGCCGCACACCACCACACCTAGCTAATTTTTTGTATTTACAGTAGAGACAAGGTTTCACCATGTTGCACAGGCTGCTCTCAAACTCCTGGGTTCAAGCAGCCTGCCTACCTCAGCCTCTCAAAGTGCTGGGATTATAAGTGCCATCCACTGCACCTAGTCCAGTGGTTATTAATATACTCACAGAGTTGTACAACCATCACCATGATCAATTTTTGAACTTTTTTTTTTTTTTGAGACAGAGTCTTGCTTTGTCACCCAGGCTGGAGTGCAGTGGCGCGGTCTTGGCTCACTGCATCCTCTGCCTCCCAGGTTCAAGCGATTCTCCTGCCTCAGCCTCCCAAGTAGCTGTGATTACAGGCATGTGCCACCATGCCCGGCTAATTTTTGTACTTTTAGTAGAGACGGGGTTTCACCTTGTTGGCCAGTCTGGTCTTGAATCCTGACCTCGTGATCCACTCTCCCAAACTGCTGGGAATACAGGTGTGAGCCACCATACCTGGCCGATTTTAGAACATTTTTATCACCCCAAAAAGAAATCTCACACCCTTTAGCGGTCACTCTGCATTTCACATCCTCCTGGACCCTGGCAACCACTAATCCACTTTGTGCTCCTGTACATTTCTCCATTCTGAACATTTCTTATCAGTGGAGTAATACGTGACTGTTCGTGTCTGGCTTCTCTCACTGAGCATGACACTGTTGGGGTTCATCAGGCTGTAGCCGTTGTCAGTGCTGCCTTCATTCTTTGGCTGAATAATAGAGACAGGCCATGTTTTGTTTATATTTTCGTCAGCTGATGAATATTTGAGTTGTTCCCACTAAAAAGCAGAAGCCAAAAGGCCATTATAAATGATGCTGCTGTAAACATTTATGTACAAGTTTCTGTGCAGGCATAGGGTTTTTTGTTTTTTGTGTTTTTTTGTCTTTGTTTCTGTTTTGAGACTGAGTCTTGCTCTGTCACCTAGACTGGTGTACAGTGGTGCGATCTCAGTTCACTGCAACCTCTGCCTCCTAGGTTCAAGTAATTCTCCTGCTTCAGCCTCCCGCGTAGCTGGGATTACAGGCACATACCACCACCATGCCTGGCTAATGTTTTTGTACTTTTAGTAGAGACGGGGTTTTGCCATGTTGGCCAGGCTGGTCTCAAACTCCTGACTTCAAGTAATCCACCCACCTCGGCCTCCCAAAGTTCTGAGATTACAGGCATGAGCCAGTACACCCGGCCCAGGAAGAGGTTTTCATTTCTCTTGGATAGATATGTAGGGGTGGGCTGGGGGCAATGGCACACGCCTGTAATCCTAATATTTTGGGAGGCCAAGGTAGATGGATTGCTTGAGCCCAGGGGTTTGAGACCAGCTGGGGCAACATGGTGAAATCCCCCTCTCTAAAGAAAAATAGAAAAATTAGCTGGGCATGGTGGCAGCTGCCTGTAGTCCCAGTTACTCAGAGGCTGAGGTACAAAGATGGCTTGAGACTGGAAGGTCAAGGCTGCAGTGAGCTGAGATCGCACCACTGCGCTCCAGCCTGGACAACAGAGTGAGACCCTGTTTCAAAAAATAAAAATAAGGACAGGCTCAATGGCTCGTACCTGTAATCCCAGCACTTCGGGAGGCCAAGGCAAGTGGATCAGGAGTTTGAGAGCAGCCTGGCCAAAATGGCAAAACCCCATCTCTACTGAAAGTAGAAAAATTAGCCGGGATACTGCCACACACCTGTATTCCCAGCTACTCGGGAGGCCGAGGCAGGAGAATCACTTGAGTCTGGGAAGTAAAGGCTGCTGTGAGCCAAGATCACACTACTGCAGTCCAGCCTGGGCAACAGGGTGAGACACTGTCTCAAAAAAAAAAAATAATAAGTAAATAAATAGTTGGGCGTGGTGGCTCACGCCCGTAATCCCAGCCCTTTGGGAGGCTGAGGCAGGCGGATCACGAGGTCAGGAGTTCAAGACCAGCATGACCAACATGATGAAACCCCATCTTTACTAAAAATACAAAAATTAGCCAGGCGTGGTGGCACGCGCCTGTAATCCCAGCTACTCAGAAGGCTGAGACAGGAGAATCGTGTGAACCCAGGAGGCGGAGGTTGCAGTGAGCCGAGATTGTACCTCTGCACTACAGCCTGGGTAACAGAGCAAGACTCTGTCTCCAAAAAAAAAAAAAAAAAAGTAAATAAATAATCAAAACTTTAAAAATACATAGAGTGGAGTTGCTGGGTCTTATGGTGACTATTTAACTTTTTGCAGAATTTCTAGGCTGTTTTCCACATTTTCCAACGTGCACCATTTTGCATCCCCACCAGCAAGGCATGAAGGGTTCCAATTCCCACATCTTTGTCAACACTTGTTACTGTCTTTTTTATTGTAGCCATCGTACTGGGTGAAAAGTGGCGTCCTGGTGTGGCTTTGGGCTCTTGGCATTATAAATTAATCTGTGAAGTACCTGCTGTGTGCTGGGAGTCCTATAAGATCGTCACATGGAGTTGTTAAGGGCCTGGAGTCCTGGCTCTGCCACCTAATTGCTGGGTGTCTTTGGCAGAGTTACTTAACCTCTCTGATCCTCAGTTTCCACACCCGTAAAGTGGGGATAATAATACAATTACCTGCTGTCCTAACACCCACCTTGCAGGGTTGTCATAAAGATTGAGTCAGAAACAGTGAGGAGCCTGGCATGTAGAGAGTAAGTATTAGCTCATATTATGATGGTGGAGATTGTTACTGGTGTGATTTTCCTAGGATCCCAATGTGTAGCTATTAGCCCAGTCAGTCACAGGCCTCTGGAGTGAGATTGCCTGAAGGGAGAATCATTGTTCACAAGCTGTGTGACCCTGGGCCAGTGCCTTGATATCTCTGAGTCTTGGTTTATTCATCTGTAAAGGGGCACACAAACCTCCCTGGGGACTTATGATGAAGATGATATCTATACATACATATATATATATATATATATTTTTTTTTTTTTTTTTTTTTTTGAGACAGGGTCTGGCTCTGTCACGCAGGCTGGAGTGCAGTGGCATGATCTCGGCTCACTACAACCTCTGCCTCCCGGGTTCAAGCAGTTCTCCTGCCTCAGCCTCCTGAGCAGCTGAAACTACAGGTGCCCGCCACAACGCCTAGCTAATTTTTTGTATTTTAAGTAGAGGTGGTGTTTCCCCATATTGGCCAGGCTGGTCTCAAACTCCTGACCTTGTGATCCACATGCCTCAGCCTCCCAAAGTGCTGGAATTACAGGCTTGAGCCACTGCGCCCGGCCACAAGGATGATATTGAGCTGCTGCCTGTGAATGTGTCTGAGGTCTGGCAAAGCCCGTAGCAAGTGGCAAGTGCCCAGGACACCTTTGTGGTTGTCACCAGTGAACAGATGGAGAAGCTGAGGCTGCATAGGGTAGTGCACTTGCCTGAGGCTGTCTAAGCAGCAAGCGGCCCAGTGCTGGGACTGGGCCTGGCCTGTCTGCCCAGAGCTTCTTGCTGCTGCTAGCAGCTTGTCCCACCAGGAGTCCAAGGTCCCTAAGCCGTGGTCATGGCCCTGTAACTCCCATGTCCCCGGGGCGGGGGGGCGGGGGGCTTTGGCTGGAATAATAGGCCCCGCCAGGATAGAGTCTAGAAGGTGGCTTTTCTTGAATCTGCCGCAGCCTGTGAAAGGGCTGGTGTGGGAGCTGACCCTGTGCCTGAGGTGGGGCTGGGTTCAAGAGAGACAAAGGCCCCCACCTGAGCCACAGTGCAGACCCCAACCATGCACTACCGAGTCAGGGGTTCCATATTTGGGGGGAGACTCACCGCCTCTCGGTGCAGCTGGCCCAGCATATGGTCAGTGACTGCGGTGGGGGTGTGGGGGCCCAGAAACTCCCGTTCTCCATGTGGCCTCCCAACCAGGAAGTGGGGGGTTAGGGAATGAGGGAGGAGTGGGGGGTGGACCTCTGACCTGGCTGTTCTAGAAGCCCAGCTTATCCCTTCTTACCCACATCCTCCATCCAAAGCTCCCCTTGCTGAGCCTTCCTGGCCACCCCACCAAATACCAGCTTTCTCCACTGCAGGACTTATCAGTGTCTTTGCTGGCTCATGAGCATATCAAGGGTGGGATTTTCCTAACTGCCTTGACCAAGGAAGAATAAGCTTTCTAAGAGTTGGGTTCCTGGATCCCACTTTGGGAAAGGTTGCACCCGGTAGACCTTGCAGAAGGTGTGCTCTGGATCCTGTTTCCCCAAGTTCCCACAGCCCCGGTATATCCACGTCTGCCGCAAAGCTGGCCCTTAGGCTAAGTTTGGGACATAGAGGGGTGGATCCCCAGCATGTTTGCTGCTGCCATTTCCACCCCCAACATCAACAGCCCCTGCAGTGCTGGTCCATGACTCCAGTGAGTATCCAGGTCCCCTGGGGAACCTGTAAAAATCGCAATAATAGGCCGGGCGCAGTGGCTCATGCCTGTAATCCCAGCACTTTGGGAGGCCAAGGCGGGCAGATCATGAGGTCAAGAGATTGAGACCATCCTGGCTAACATGGTGAAACCCCGTCTCTACTAAATAAAAAAATACAAAATTAGCCGGGCATGGTGGTGCACACCTGTAATCCCAGCTACTCAGGCGGCTGAGGCAGGAGAATTACTTGAACCCGGGAGGCGGAGATTGCTGTGAGCTGAGATCACGCCACTGCATTCCAGTTTGGTGACAGAACAACACTCTGTCTCAAAAATAATAATAATATAGGCCAGGCGCCGTGGCTCATGTCCATAATCTCAGCACTTTGGAAGGCTGAGGTGGGTGGATCCCCTGAGGTCAGGAGTTCCAGACCAGCCTGGCCAATATAGTGAAACCCCGTCTCTACTAAAAATACAAAAATGAGCTGGGTGTGGTGGTGGGTGCCTGTAATCCCAGCTACTCAGGAGACTGAGGCAAGAGAATCACTTGAACCCAGGAGGCAGAGGTTGCAGTGAGCTGAGATCGCACTATTGCACTCCAGCCTGGGCAACAGGAGCGAAACTCATCTCAAAAAAATATATATAGCAATAGTAATATAACTTCTTGGGCCCAGCTCTGAAGACCTGTTTCAGCAGGTCTGCGTTAGTGGCCCAGAATCTGAATTTTTCATGCTAGGCCCCAGAACCTTGACCATTAGAGCATCACTCTAAAGGACTGGTGGTCCCCTCTGCCTTGACCGTCAAGAACTCCACCCTGGCCCACCCCCCGGGACGCGCCAGGATCTGCCTCTCTAAGGCCTCTCCTCACTGAAGCCTTCTGCACAGGAACCCCTCCTCCTTCAGCACCCAGCAGACACCACCTCCTCCAGGAAGCCTTCAGTGACCACCCCTGTCCCCGCACAGCCAGTCCGGAGGCTTTCCTAGGCATCCCCAGCCCCCAGGCCTGCTTCAGCCTTGTGACTGTTTCTATAAATACTTATTTCCTTCTGGCCTGTGGAATGGATCAGGGAGGGAGAGGCTTGTCTGGGTCAGGTGCTGGGCCTGCACACAGCAGGTGCTTAATGAGTGTGAGTAGAAGGAAACGTCTGGGTGCTTAGCTGCTCAGTTCCTACTATGGAGCTTCATTGGAGACAGGGGGACTAGTCGCAATCATCACTGCTGGCTGGGTGACATTGGCCAAGTTGCTTTCCCTCTCTGATCTCTGTTTCTTTGTTTAAAGAAAACAACAAAAGAAGGCTGGGCGTGGTGGCGGGCGCCTGTAATCCCAGCTACTTGGGAGACTGAGGCAGCAGAATCGCTTGAACCCAGGAGGCAGAGGTTGCAGTGAGCCAAGATCACACCACTGCACTCCAGCCTGGGTGACAGAGCGAGAGTCTGTCTCAAAACAACAGAGGCAGAGCTGGGTGATCTCTAAGGCTCCTTGACAACTAGAATCACAAACCTTTGTTGAGACTGACTCTGTGCCCGGCTCTGTGCACAGCCCTTTGCCTGCGTAACCTCACTTCCATTCATAACCGCTGCCGCCCCAGCTCCAGGAAAGATTCTGTTACTCTAGTCTATTGGATTGGCAGGCAGAGGCACAGAGAGGCAAGGGAGCTTGGCCAGGTCACACAGCCACTAAGTGGCTGATGGAAGCCAAGATCTGAACCCATAGCTGATCCCAGGGCCAAGGTCTTAACTAACTCCCATTGAAGCATTTCCCAGAGTGGTCTGTGTGTGGTTCTGAGGGATGGGGGCAGTAGACAGATGTGACAGGAGGGGACACAGAGGCAGTGAGAGAGAGGGCCAGGCTACTTTCAAGTCTCTTTTTCTTTTTCTTTTTTTGTGAGACAGAGTCTCGCTGTGTCGCCCAGGCTGGAGGGTAGTGGGGCGATCTCAGCTCACTGCAACCTCTGCCTCCTGGGTTCAAGCGATTCTCCTGCCTCAGCCTCCCAGTAGCTCAGATTATAGGCACCCACCACCACGCCCAGCTAATTTTTGTATTTTTAGTAGAGATGGGGTTTCACCATGTTGGCCAGGCTGGTCTCAAACTCCTGACCTCAGGTGATCCGCCTGCCTTGGCCTCCCAAAGTGCTGGGATTATAGGCATGAGCCACCATACCGGGCATCAATTCTCTTTCAACCTCTCTGAGAAGATCAGGACAAAGGCTGAGCCTGATGCCACCACGGTTGTCGGTAGCAGCAGGCAGCCCAGTGTCACCACAGAACCCAGTGCCATTACATTCCCGTGAAATCGATTTTGGCAGCTAATTCATTCATGGTGAGGGCTTTTGGTTTTCTGTTTAAAATGGGGAGAGCAAGTTACCTTTGTAAACACATTTATTTAACTCTAAAATAAAATGAGTGGTTGAAAGAAAAATATCAGATGATTAAAAATCAGACTGCTCACACAAAAGCTTGTTTCCAAAAGTTCACAGCAGTGTGATTCTCATGACGGCCCAGAGGTGGAAACGGCTCAGATGGTTGTCAGGTGTTGAATGAATAAGCAAAATGTGAAGTAGCCACATGACGGAATATTATTCAGCCGTAAAAAGAATGAAGTTCTAATCAATGCTGCAATATATGTGAAGCTTGAAAACATCATGCTGAGAGAAGGCAGATGCAAAATGCCACGTATTGTGTGATTCTATTTATGTGAAATGTCCAGAATAGGCACATCCATAGAGAGAAATTTCTGGTTGCCTGGGGCTGGAGGGGGTGGAGAATAGTGAGTGACTGCCTATGGGTGTGCAGCTTTGGGGTGATAAAAATGTCTGGAATTAGACAGTGGTGATGGTTGCACAACTCGGAATATATAGTGCTAAACACCACTGACTGTTTACTTTAAACAGGTGAATTTTACAGCATGTGAATTATCTCTCAATTTTTCAAATATGGTACGTTTTGCCAACATGGCAAAATAGAAGCAGGCTGGGTGTAGTGGCTCACACCTATAATCCCAGCACTTTGGGAGGCCAAGGCAGGCAGATCACAAGGTCAGGAGTTCAAGACCACCCTGGCCAATATGGTGAAACCCCGTCTCTACTAAAAATACAAAAAAACTAGCCAGATGTGATGGGCACATGCCTGTAGTCCCAGCTACTCAGGAGGCTGAGGCAGGAGAATTGCCTGAACCCAGGAGGCAGAGGTTACAGTGAGCCCAGATTGCACCACTGCACTCCAGCCTGGGCAATAGCGGGAGACTCCATCTCAAAAAAAAAAACATTAGAAGCCAGGTGTGGTGGTGGTGCCAGTGGTCCCAGCTACTCAAGAGGCGGAGGCAGGAGGATTGCCTGAGCTCAGGAGTTCGAGGCTACAGTGAACTATGATCATGACACTGCACTCCAGACTGGGTGACAGAGCAAGACCCTATCTCTCAAAAAAAATGTGTAGGCAGGGCCTGGTGGCTCACGTCGGTAATCCCAGTACTTTGGGAGTCCGAGGTGGACGAATTGCTTGAGCTCAGGTGTTCGAGACCACCCTGGGTGACATGGTGAAACCCCCTCTCTACCAAAAGTAATATAAAAATTATCTGGGAGTGGTGGCATGTGCCCGTGGTCCCAGCTACTTGAGAGGCGGAGCTGAGAGGATTGCTTGAGACAGGGAGATAGAGGCTGCAGTGAGCCATGACTGTGCTGCTATGCTCCAGCCTGGGCAACAGTGTGAGACTCAATCTCAAAAAAAAAAAATAAACGAATGAATGAATAAAAATTAAAAATTGAAACAGTAGAAAGAATGATCAAAGCGGAGGCTGGCCAGGTGCAGTGGCTCACGCCTGTGACCCCAGCACTTCGGGAGGCCGAGGCAGACGGATCACTTGAGGTCAGGAGTTCGAGACCAGCCTGGCCAACATGGTGAAACCCTATCTCTACTAAAAATACAAAACTTAGCCAGGCTTGGTGGTGTGCACCTGTAATCCCAGCTACTGGGGAGGCTGAGGCATGAGAATCATTGGGAAGTGGAGGTTGCAGTGAGCTGAGATCGCACAGTTGCACTTTAGCCTGGGTGACAGAGCGAGACTCCATCTCAAAAAAAAAAAAAATGGGAGGCTGACTCCCTGCCAGGCGCTGCCTTGTCTCTATGGCTTTAGTGATGTCACCCTATGGGAACAGCCCAACTCCCTCAAAGGCTCTGTGGGCAGCTCCTGCTTAGAGCGTGGGGCCGGAGCCAGCTGGAGGATGGGGTGCTGGTGGGAGCACAGCCCACCAGGCACCCCGCCCATCTCCCTCGGCGTCTGCCCGCAGCATCTCTAACAAGGAGCTCTCGGAGCTGATCGAGCAGCTGCAGAAGAATGCTGACCAGGTGGAGAAGAACATCGTGGACACAGAGGCCAAGATGCAGAGTGTGAGTGCCCCCACTCCCACCTCGGTGCCCCTGTGCTGCCAGCCCCGTTCAGGACCAGGGTCTGTTCAGAATCAGTGATTCTCACTCAGGGATGATTCTGGCCCCCAGGGAACATGCAGAGACATTTTGGTTGTCATGACTTGGAAGGAAGGTGCTCCGGGCGTCCAGTTGGTGGGGAGTGGGGAGCGGGGATGCTGCTGAACACTCTACCGTTCACTGCAGGGCAGGGGTGCCGAGGTCAGGAAGCCCTGCTCTGCCAGAGGAACCTTGCCATTGTTGTTAATACCGGTACCCACCGGGTACTAACTTCCTGCTGCCCCCTGGGCCCTGTGTGAAGTGTCTCCTGCCTGAAAGAGTGCCATGGTGTCAAGCTCTAAGAAAGGAGCCCAGCCTTGTCCTTGCTGAGTGACCTTGGGCAAGTGAGTCATCCCACCTCCCCATGAACGGGATTCTCCCTAAACGGGCAGGCAGGAGTGTTCATTCTCATCCAGCGGGGTGGTTGTAAAGACTGAATGAGATTATGCAGATACAGTGCAGGGCTGTTATCATCAATATCATTCTCACTGCTCATCCTGCTGCTGCCGGCCCTCAGGGTGCAGGTCTTCCTCCGCCTTTTTTGGAGAAGAGAGAGAAAATAGCTGGGCAAATCACTTTCCTCTCTCTGAGCCTCAGTTTCCCCTTCTGCAACATGGGCCTAAGAACTGCCCTGTGGACTCAACATCACGAAGCCTCTGTACCCTTTGGGACACACGAGCCGCTGGAATGATCGCCTTCTCTTTGAACCTTCCACCACCTCAGCCTGGTGCAACTGGGTTGATGCTCGTTTGGTAGCCTGGAGCAGTTGAGGTTCAGAAGGGGTTGGGGTGACAAATCAGTGACAGAGACGGTGCCAGCATCAGCCTGGAGGTGGAATTACCAGACTGAGCAAATAAAATACAAGATGCCCAGTTACATTTGTATTTCAGAACACAAATCATTTTTTAGTAACAGGAAAGCACATGTGTTATCAGGGATAGGCTCTTGCTAAAACATTATTTATTATTTATCTGAAAATCAAATGTAACTGGCAGTCTGTATTTCTTCTGGTGTCCCTACTCAGGAGGCGACTAAGAAATGGGACCAGGCCGGGCACGGCTGCTCATGCCTGTAATCCCAGCACTTTGGGAGGCCAGAGGTGGGCGAATCACCTGAGGTCAGGAGTTTAAGACCGGCCTGGCCAACATGGTGAAACCTCGTCTCTACTAAAACTGCAAAAATTAGCTGGATGTGGTGGTGCACACCTGTTATCCCAGCTACTCAGGAAGCTGAAGCCGGAGAATCGCTTGAACCTGGGAGGGGAGGTTGCAATGAGCCGAGATCACACCATTGCACTCTAGCCTGGTGACAGAGCAAGACTCTGTCTTAAAAAAAAAAAAAAAAAAAAAAAAAAAAGATGGGACCAGAGGAGTTGGGGGGCTGAGGGTGGAGAGGTCAGCAGGGAGGTCAAGGTCTTCCCAGCCACACTGCTGTCCCCAGGCTCAGCCACAGGTGTCCAAACGCCCTAGCTGCCCCTGATGGCCTAGTTGCCCACCCTCTGAGGGCCTGTCCAGAGCAGCTGAGGGACCAGAGCGGGTGGGTGGGCTGGAGTGGGCATAGTCTGCAGGGGTGCAGGGGGCAGGCACGTGGAGACTCTGTTCTCCACCACCAGCTGTCCCCTGCAGGAGCCCCAGGAGTGGGCCTCACCCCAGCCTCCTGCCTGGGTTCCTGCCCTCCACACCCTCCTGGGCCTCCACCTCCTGCCTCCCTGGCTTCTGCCTAGCCAACCCGCACCTGTTCCCTCCCATAAGCTCCCCTTGTCATTTTCCGTTACATCCCCTGCCATCTGGGACTCCCTGTGGTGGTGGATTTTTTCTTTCTTAAAACAAACATCTTTTGGGGGTGTGTCTTTTCCTCGTAACAAAAGTTATATGTGTTTATCACACACATTTCAGGACGGATAAACAAGCATAACAAAGTAAATTAAGATCATAAGCCAGGCACAGTGGCTTGTGCTTGTAAGACCAGCACTTTGGGAGGCCTAGGCAGGCAGGTGGCTTGAGCCCAGGAGTTTGAGACCAGTTTGAGCAACATGGTGAAACCCCATGTCTACAAAAAATATGAAAAATTAGCTAGGCGTGGTGGTGTGTGTGCCTGTCGCCCCAGCTCCTTGGAAGACTGAGGTGGGCGGCTCGCTTAAGCCTGGGAGGTTAAGGCTGCAGTGAGCCAATATCACACTCCTGCACCCAGCCTGGGCAACAGAGGGACACCCGGCCTCAGTCAGTCAATCAGTCAATCAATAAAATCAATCATGTAGAATTCCACCACCAGAGGTATCCATTGACTATTAACATATTGGTGTATATCTGTTTGATCTTTGTGTGTGTGTGTGTGTGTGTGTGTGTAAGAGAGAGAGAGGGAGAAAGAAGAGGGTTTAACCTCGTCGTTTTATTTTGCTAGAGTAATGACTCTGAATAACAAGCATGTATTTGGGAGATAATTTTGAACCATTTTTATTTTATTTTTTGTAGAGACAGGGTCTTGCTATGTTGTCCAGGCTGGTCTTGGCTCCTGGCCTCAAGCCATCCTCCTGCCTCAGTCTCCCAAAGTGCTGGGATTATAGTTATGAGCCATGTGTGCTTAGCCTGAACTATTTTTGCCTGCCTGCCTTCTTTCTTTCTTTCTTTTTTTCCTTCCTTCCTTCCTTTCTTTCTCTTTTTCTCTTTCTTTCTCTCTTTCTTTATTTCTTTCTTCTTTTTTTTTTCTGAGACAGTCTCACTCTGTTTCCCAGGAGTGCAGTGGTGCCATCTCAGCTCACTGCAGCCTCCACCTCCTGGGTTCAAACGATTCTCCTGCCTCAGCCTCCCGAGTAGCTGGGATTACAGGTGTGTGCCACCATGCCCAGCCAGTTTTTGTGTTTTTAGTAGGGACGAGGTTTCATCTTGTTGGCCAGGCTGATCTTGAACTCCTAACCTCAGGTAACCCACCCGCCTCAGCCTCCCAAAGTGCTGGGATGATAGGAGTGAGCTGAACTTTTTTTTTTTTTTTTTAAATGGAGTCTCATTTGGTGCAAGGCTAGAGTGCAGTGGCATGATCACAGCTCACTGAAGCCTCAACCTCCTAGGCTCAAGCCATCCTCCCACCTCAACCTCCCAAGTAGCTGAGACTACAGGCGCATGCTAGTATGCCTGGCTAATTTTTATATATTTTTTAGAGATAGGATCTCACTGTGTTTCCCAGGCTGGTCTCAAACTCCTGAGCTTAAGCAATCCCCCCGCCTGGGCCTCCCAGTGTGCTGGGATTATAGGGGTGAGCCATTGTGCCTGGCCCCTATGACTTTAAAAACTTCTTTATCAAGGTATAATTTATATAAACTGTATAGAAGTGTCTACATTTGAAGACTTCACCTGGGTGAATTTTTGCATCAGTAGAAACCCATGTTACCACTGTCTGGGGCAAGATGGATAACACTGTCCGGAAAGCTCCTGGCCATCTCACCAGTTAATATCCTTCAGAGGTCAACCCTATGCCAATCTCTCACCATCGATCAGTTCTGCTTGACTTTGAACTTTTGCACACTAGCCTCCCTCAGCTAGATGTCCTCTTTCTTTCTCAGCCACTGTTTTGAGAGAGCTTGCATTCCCACCTGGCAGCTTCGTGAATTAGGCAATGATTAATGGACTTCTTCCTTTTGCAAAATTAATCTTTGATCTGCAGCTCAAGGAAGCTGGTGATAATGGAGTGGATAAAATTCCACTCCAAGCCAAGAAGTGTGATGTTTTGTTGTAATTAACTGGCCAGCGTACCCCAGGGTTGGGGGATGCCTGGTTCCATTGCTTTTTGGGTACGTTGGTCTGTTTGAGACAGGGTCTCACTCTGCTGCCCGGGCTGGAATACAGTGGTGCAATCTTAGCTCACTGCAGCCTTGAACTCCTGGACTCACGTGATTCTCCTGCCCTAGTCTCCCGAGTAGCTAGGACTATAGGTGCACACCATCACACCCAGCTACTTTAAAAAAATATTTTATAAGAAGTGGAGTCTCCCTATATTGCCCAGGCTGGTCTTGCATTCCAGGGCTCAAGCAATCCTCCTGCCTCAGCCTTGCAAAGTGTTGAGATTACAGGCATGAGCCACTATGCCTGAGCTTCATTGGCTTTTGGAGACATCAGCCTCACCTCCAACCCCCTGGGGAGCCAGGCCTGTTCACCCCTCAGCCCTCCCAGACTTAGCCAGGCAAAGACACTCTCGACACATTTTCTTCCTCCAATAGGAAGCCAAGTTTACTTCATACCAGCACCACATCGCCTCTGTGTATTTCTTATTTTTCTTTTTTTTCCTTTTTCTGTCTTTCTTTTATTTTTTATTTTTTTATTTTTGAAATGGAGTCTAGCTCTGTCATCAGGCTGCAGTACAGTGGCACAATCTTGGCTCACCAGAACCTCCGCCTCCCAGGTTCAAGCGATTCTCCTACCTCTCAGCCTCCCGAGTAGCTGGGATTACAGGCACCACCACACCCACCTAATTTTTTTGTATTTTTAGTAGAGACTTGGTTTCAGCATGTTGCCCAGGATGGTCTCGATCTTGTGACCCCATGATCTGCCCACCTCAGCCTCCCAAAGTGTTGGGACTACAGGAGTGAGCCACCGCACTTGGCCGCTTTTTCTTTTTTTAAAACAACTTTATGGATACATATTTTACTTATAAAATGCTCCCATTTCAAGTGTGCAAGTCGATGATTTTGAGTAACTTTAGCAAGGGGCGCAGCCACGCCCGTGAATCAGTTTCAGCACATTTTCATCTGGCACAAGATCTCTTGTACCTATTTACAGTTAATACCTCTTCCCAGCCCTGCCCCAGGCAACAACTAAGAGACAGAGACTTTCTGTCTCTCTGGACTTGCCTATTTGGGACACTTGACGTAAATGGATCCCACATCATGTGGGCTCTGTCTGGCTTCTTTCCCTTTGAATAACCTCTTCCAGGCTCGTTCACGTGGAGCACTGTCCATAGTTCCTGCTCTTTGTTGCTAAGTGGTATTTCTCACTTCGCAAAGCGGGTATTTTCCTTATGCCCATTGTAGAGATGGGGATGCTGAGACCCAGCCAGGAGATGGGACTGGCGGCCGCCTCTGGGTGCCCCAGCATCAGCCAACCTGCACTCAGTCCCCTCACTGACATGCGACTGCCTCCCCTGTGGGAGTGGGGATCACTCAGGGGCTCATCCCTAGGACCTAGCATGGTGCAGACTCACAGCTGGGCTTCTGAAATATTGACACAGTGAATTAACCCGCTGTGTTTAGAAACCTGCTATCCCAGCTGCCATTCATCACTCTTCCCTAAATGAACAGAAGCCCTGCACTCATCAGCAACCATTGATGGCCCCTCCCAGATATTCCCCACCACCCCCACTCTGTTCCTTCTCGCTAGTGCCAACTTGCTCTCACCTAGCTGCTGCCACAGACCACTACCTGCTCTCCCAGCCCACAGCCTCACTACCGACATCCTCTCCCTGCAGAGCCCTGGAGGCATCCCCTTTAAGCACAAGTGGAGCTGTGCAGGACCCCTCTTTGTAGCCGTTCTGTGCTCTGGCCCCTGCCTGCCCTGTTTTCTCTCTATCCTTGTCTTCCAGCCACGGTGGCCTTTCACTACGGCTTAGTTTTAGCTCGCTCTCTCCTGCCTCAGGACCTTTGCACAGGCTGTTCTGTGCCTGGAACAGCTGTCCCTTTCATCCTTTGTTCTTAGCTTGTGTCTCCACCGCAGAGTGGCTTCCCTGACCACCAGAGCTGAAGCAGGTCCCCCTCGTTCCACCTCTGGTGCATTTCTTTCATGAACACTGACTTGGAGGGACTTGCAGTCACCTCTGTGAGGCTCATCCTTTGACTGGCCTTCCTGGTGGTCTCGCGGACTGGGCTGTGAGTGCCAGGCAGGGAGGCCATGTCTCTTCTGTTCACAGCTGTGTCCCAACATCTGGCATACAGTAGGCACTTGAGCTCTGTTTGCTGGGTGCTTAAGGACAGGCTGGAGGAGGCATAAGGAAAATACCCGCTTTGCAAAGTGAACTGAGAAGTACCACTTAGCAACAAAGAGATGGAACTACCGACTGTGCTCCATCTAGACAAGCCTGGAAGGTGTTATTCAAAGGGAAAGAAGGAGTCTGGGTACGGTGGTTCACGCCTGTAATCCCAGCACTTTCGGAGGCCAAGGTGGGTGGATCACGAGGTCAGGAGTTCAAGACCAGCCTGGCCAAGATGGTGAAACCCCATCTCTACTAAAAATACAAAAACTAGCCCAGCTTGGTGGCAGGCACCTGTAATCCCAGCTGCTTGGGAGGCTGAGGCAGGAGAATGATTTGAACCCAGGGGGCGGAGGCTGCAGTGAGCTGTTGCGCCACTGTACTCCAGCCTGGGCAACAGAGTGAGACTTGGTCTCAAAGAAAAAGGGAAAGAAGGGGAGCACCTTGCTGACCCCTTGTGATCTGCCCACCTCAGCCTCCCAAAGTGTTGGGATGACAGGCGGGCATGAGGCTTATCCTTTGACTGGGGCTCATCCCACCCCTCCCGTTGCCACAGTGCCCGCTCTCGGGTCCTGTCCATTGTCCCCTCTCTTGTGACCCTCACAGGACGTGGCTCGGCTGCAGGAGGGTCGGCAGCCTGAGCACCGGGACGCGACCCTGCAGAAGGTCTTGGACTCAGAGAAGCTGCTCTACGTGCTGGAGGCAGACGCGGCCATCGCCAAGCACATGAAGCACCCGCAGGGAGACATGATTGCCGAGGAGTAGGTCCCTTTTGCTTCTTGTCTCAGGGGAGCGATCGGGGGCTGTGGGACAGGGCTGGGGATCCTGTGCAGCATTCGGGAGCCCAAGTCAGAGGTTATCAAGGGCTAACTAGGGGCCAGGCATGCACCAGAGGCTCATGTGGTCTTCTTGACTACTGTATTTTGCAATTAGGGAAAGGGAGACTCGAGGAGTTGATGTCCCTTTTCTGGAGCCACCTGCCTGACCTTTGAGCTTCTGAGCTAGCTCTCCTGCTGCCTGGTGCCCTGTCCCTGGCTTCCTTGGCTCACTTGGCATTCAGTTTATCATGGATGAATCAGCCCCCCTTGTCCCATGCCCCATGCTCCCAGCAAGGGCCAGGATCTCTCAGTGTCCCACAACCTCCAGAACTTGTCTTTGGCATGGTATGCACCACCCCATGGGCCCTGCTGGATGACAGGCTCCAGAAAACAAGGTCCTTCCTGCTTATTCCAGAACCTTCTATGGTTCTGGGCACCTAGTAGGCCCTCAGGAAACTCTGATTCAGGAAGGAAAATTGAGGGAAAGTGGGTGGGGCAGGCATGGTGGCTCACGCCTGTAATCCCAGCACTTTGGGCGGCTGAGGTGGGCGGATCACCTGAGGTCAGGTGATCCTGAGGTCAGGAGTTTGAGACCAGGTTGGCCAACATAGTGAAACCCCATCTCTACTAAAAATACAAAATTAGGCGGGCGAGGTGGCATACGCCTGTAATCTTAGCTACTCAGGAGGCTGAGACAGGGGAATCACTTGAACCCGGGAGGTGGAGGTTGCCATGAGCTGAGATTGTGCCACTGCACTCCAGCGCATGGGCAACAGAGCAAGACTGTCTCAAAAAAAAAAGAAAGAAAGTGGGCGGGAGGAGGGGAGGAAGGGGGTGGGAGGATGCAGTGATTGTCTAGAACCCAAGACCATGGTCGCCGTGTCCTTCCAGGCCACTGAGGCCGGGGTCTGGGTGGGAGCCCCCTCCTGGGGTACAGGCAGTGCCAACCAGCCCCACTAAGCGGGCACCCTCTTTCTCATCAGTATCCGTCAGCTGAAGGAACGCGTGACCAACCTGCGTGGGAAACACAAGCAGATCTACAGCCTGGCGGTGAAGGAAGTGGACCCGCAGGTCAACTGGGCGGCACTGGTGGAGGAGAAGCTGGTATGGCTAGTGCCGGGCCTCCGGCTCCAGGGCTTCAGCTAGGGAGGGGGCTGTGTGTGCAGGGAGACCCTCACCATTTAATCAGCATCCCAGGTATTGCCGGGGAGAGAGCCCTGGTCCCAATGTTTTTCCAGTGTGCCCATGGGAAAAGTGAGGCTCAGAGAAGTGCAGTGCCAAGTCAGGGTCACACAGCTCAAGTAGCGGTGATTCGGACTCGGGGCCTGTCAGCTGTGCCTGGCTGCCGCTCCTGGGTCCCGCCTTCCAACCCTGAGGTGTTGGGGTCCTGGCAATGCTTTGTGGGCAGGCTGGGGTGGGAGCAGCCAGACTTCTGGCTAGTCTCTGTTTTTCTTGTGCCTTCGCCACAGAGAAACAGACAGCTGCTGCAGCTAGGTGTCCCAGGTTCAAGCCTCAGCTTCCCTAATTTTATTTTTCATTTATTTATTTATTTATTTTTGAGACAAGGTCTCAGTCTGTTGCCCAGGCTGGAGAACAGTGGCACGATCATGGCTCACTGCAGCCTCATCTTCCCAGGCTTAGGTGATCCTCCCACCTCAGCCTCCCAGGTAGCTGGGATTACAGGTGCACGCCACCACACCTGGCTGATTTTTTGTATTTTTTGCCAGCGTTGGCCAGGCTGGTCTCAAACTCCTAGGCTCAAGTGATCCGCCTGCCTTGGCCTCCCAAAGTGCCGGGATGACAGGCATCAGCCACCATACCCGGCCAGCTTCCTCAGCGTTAGCAGCATGACCCTGGGCAAGTGACTTGCCTTACTCAGCCTGTGTCCTCATCTGCGAGATGGGACGGTAACCTTGCAGGCCTCTGAGGCTGTGTGAGATGAAAGACAATACGGAGGTCAGTGCTCAGCAAGCGGAACGTCAGGGTTGAAGGTGTGGCCAGCATCTCCCTGTGGCACCGTGGGGTCCCGTGAGGAAGAGAGCAGCATCATGGCCGCCACCACCGAGGTTCCTGGGGTGGCTGCACGTCCCCAGCCCGCAGCTCACCCTCTCGCTGTTGCTTCTCTGCCTTCCCGGCCAGGACAAGCTGAGCAGCCAGGGCTTCGGGACTGACCTGCCGCTGGTAGATCACCAAGTGGAGGAGCACAACATCTTCCACAACGAGGTCAAGGCTATCGGGCCCCACCTGGCCAAGGATGGGGACAAGGTGGGGCGTGTGCTGGTGTGGTGGGGACCCAGGGATGGAGGGGGCCGCACCTGCATCCTGCCCCTGACCCGTGCCCTTGGCTCTGTCCTCAGGAGCAGAACAGCGAACTCCGGGCCAAGTACCAGAAACTGCTGGTGAGGAGCTCCCTGGGGGAAAAGCCTCCTGGGGAAGGAAGAGAGTGGGAAGCTCGGAGTCGTGGGGGACAAGGAGATATATATATATAAATTATTCTTTTTATTTTTTGAGGAGTCTCATTCTGTCACCAGGTTGGAGTGCAGTGGCGCCATCTTGGCTTAGTGCATCCTTCACCTCCCGGTTTCAAGTGATTCTCCTGCCTCGGCCTCCCAAGTAGCTGGGACTACAGGCACGAGCCAGCACGTCCAGCTAATTTTTCTATTTTTAGTAGAAATGGGGTTACACTATGTTGGCCAGGATGGTCTCGATCTCCTGACCTTGTGATCCACCTGCCTCAGCCTCCCAAAGTGCTGGGATTACAGGCATGAGCCACCGTACCCGGCCAAGGATATATTCTAAAAATGACACAAGCAGCCGGCTGTGGTGGCTCACACCTGTAATCCTAGCATTTTGGGAGGCAGAGGCAGGAGGATCACTTGAGCCCAGGAGTTTGAGACCAGCCTGGGCAACATAGTGAGACTCCAGCTCTACAAAAAAATGTAAATATTAGCTGGGCTTGGTGGCATGCTGTCATCCCAGCTACTTGGGAGGCTGAGGTGGGAGGATCACTTGAGCCCAGGAGATGGAGGCAGCAGTGAGCTGAGATCGTGCCACTCCACTCCAGCCTGGGAAACAGAGCAAGACCCTGTCTTTAAAGAAAAAAAAAAAAAGAAGACAGGTGTGTAATAAATGCTTCAATAAGGAGAGGGGCTAAGGTGGGAAGAGACCTGCCCCAGCCTTGTCCTGAGTGGCTGCCAGGTTTACAGCCACTTAATAGACCCCAGGGGGGTACTGCCTGTCCTGCTTATTAAGCACCTGCTGTGTGCTACTTGGTTTCTATACAGAAGCTTTCCATTTTCCTTCCCAAACCTTTAAAGAATGCATTCTTTTAAAAATTGCATGAGTGTCATGCAAATGCTTCCTCCCTGCCAGTGTTTCAGACATCTCAGAGAATACAGAGGCAGCATCATGTCGCTGTTAGGAGCCATACTGCCTCTGCCCCTTAGTGTTGGTGGTGAGACCCTGAGCGAGTTACTTAGCTTCTGGGAGCCTCAGTTTCCTCATCTGTGAAATGGAGTTCCTACGTGTTCCTGTCTCACAGGGTCGGTTTGAGGATGAAACAAGTTAATGTTGCAGAACTTCTTAGCTTAGTGCTGGCTTGGGGAGGGCCCCATGTACCAAAATGCAAACATCCCTCCTTTCCCTTTCACCCCTGCTTCTCAGACGTAAAATGGTGCTTTCCTTCCAGCCCTCTATAAGATGATCATGATAAATAGTAGAAGCTGTAGTTACTGATATTTATTGAGCACCAACTATATGCCAATTTCTGTGCCCTGTGAGGTTGGGGCCGTCATCATTCCCATTTACAGATGGGTAAACTCAGCCTTCACAAAAATGTCAGTTCCATACGGGTTTTATGTGTTTCATTCACTGCCGTATCCCAAGTGCCTGGAGCCACGTCCAGCGCACAGTAGTTGCTCAGTAAACATTTGCTGAATGAATGATTTCTAGGGGGTCAAGTGACTTGTCCAAAGGGGCCTGGCCTGGAAGTGGCTAAGCCGGGCTTGTCCTCAGGCCAGCTGGGCCCTGCGGGAGTAGGGGAGGGAAGCGAGCAGTGGCAGTGGGCTGAGGATGCAGCCCCGTCCTTGCGCCGGCCCCTGCAGGCAGCATCACAGGCCCGGCAGCAGCACCTGAGTTCGCTGCAGGACTACATGCAGCGCTGTACCAACGAGCTGTACTGGCTGGACCAGCAGGCCAAGGGCCGCATGCAGTACGACTGGAGCGACCGCAACCTTGACTACCCCAGCCGCCGGCGCCAGTATGAGGTGGGCATGGGGGGCCTGGGGTGCCAGGGAGGAGGCAGCCCTGGAGGGAGCATAGGGCCACCAGGCGGAAGCATGGGGCTGGGAGGCTGGGCACTAAGGCTCCTCCCCTCCCCCCCATTGCAGAATTTCATCAACCGGAACCTAGAGGCCAAAGAGGAGAGAATTAACAAACTGCACAGCGAGGGCGACCAGCTGCTGGCGGCCGAGCACCCCGGGAGGAACTCCATTGAGGTGCATGCGCCCTGAGGCCACACATCTCCTCCAGGGTGGCTTCTGGATGGCCTCTGCCTGTGGGCCACCTGGAGCTCGGGCAGACCCCGAAGCTGGGGGTCCTGCAAGCTGCATCTTGTGTTCATCTGTCTCTAGCTCTGTCTGACTCTGTCTCCTCCATTTATCCTGATCCGTTGACACCTCTGCCCTCAGTTCCTGGACTTCTGAAGCCCCTGTGGGGTCTGTATTAGTTTCCTAGAGTTGCTGCAACAAGTTACCACAAACCTAGTGGCTTTAAACAACAGATAGGCAATCTCTCAGAGGTCTGCGGGCTGTACGTCTGAAATCAAGGTGCTCCAGGACCTCATTCCCTCTGGAAACTCTAGGACAGGTGCCTTCCTTGCTCTTCCAGCTTCTGGAGGTTGTCAGCAGCCCTTGGCAAGTGGCTGCATCAGTCCAGTCCCTTCCTCCATCTTCATACGGCCTTCTCTCCCCATGTCTCTCTGTGTCCTCTCTTCTTATAAGGACACCAGTCACTGGATTTAGGGCTCACTCTAATTCCAGGATCCTTAACTAATGACATCTGAAAAGATCCTATTCCAAATAATGTCCCATCTTTTTTTTTTTTTTGAGATGGAGTTTGATTGTTGTTGTCCAGGCTGGAGTGCAGTGGCGCAGTGATCTCAGCTCACTGCAACCTCTACCTCCTGGGTTCAAGCGATTCTCCTGCCTCAGCCTCCCGAGTAACTGGGACTACAAGTGCACACTACCACATGCAGCTATTTTTTGTATTTTTGGTAGAGACAGGGTCTCATCATGTTGGCCAGGCTAGTCTCGAACTCTTGACCTCAGGTGATCCTCCCACCTCAGCGTCCCAAAGTGCTGGGATTACAGGTGTGAGCCACCACGCCCGGCCAGGGTCATGGATTTGGTGGGACACTATTCAGTCCACGACAGTGCCTTTGCGCAGATGTGCTAAAGGCACTACTTTAGGCAGACGAAGCCTGCACTTGCCCCTTGTGTACTGCACAGCCTGGGCATCCGCACATGACCCCTCTCTCCTCCTCCTATCCCTGAGCAGAAGCTGGCTACCTCTGTGGAAGCCACACCCAGGCAGATACCAGATGCCTCCCTCCCCCACCATGCCCCGGTCCAATATCCCAGAAGTCCCTCCTTTGGCGTCTCCGGTACCTGCCCAACGGTGACCAGCCCCTTCTTCTGCTGGCAGGCACACATGGAGGCTGTGCACGCAGACTGGAAGGAGTACCTGAACCTGCTCATCTGTGAGGAGAGCCACCTCAAGTACATGGAGGACTACCACCAGGTACCTACCTCTCCGAGGAGCACCGCCAGCACCAGGGTTACTACTCTCTGAGAGCGCTCAGTGCCTCCTCGGCTCACACGTGGCCTCGTGCTGCTTGATCCAGGAGCCTTGCAGGGCTGCCATCCCAGGTGCCCAGCACCCATGCTTCTGATGGCATGCGCAGACATGTCCCGAGCTTGTTGGCCCCTGTCCATCCTCCTTAGGGACCGGAGCCAGAGTCTGATCCCCAGGTCACACGGGGCCCAGGGATGAGTGTGTGGGGTTTTAATTTTTGCAAAATCTATAATATCCATGCAGATACATAAAACAAAATTTGCCTTTTTTTTTTTTTTTTAAGAGAGTCTCGTCCTGTCACCCAGGCTGGAGTGCAGTGGTGCCATCTCGGCTCACTGCAACCTCTGCCACCTGAGATCAAGTGACTCTCCTGCCTCAGCCT
Source organism: Cacajao melanocephalus (assembly GCA_963573385.1). Classification (NCBI taxonomy): domain Eukaryota; kingdom Metazoa; phylum Chordata; class Mammalia; order Primates; family Pitheciidae; genus Cacajao; species Cacajao melanocephalus. The sequence goes on along the minus strand of CAUYLG010021390.1, from coordinate 31,465 downwards.
TCTGAGCAGCTGGGATTACAAGTGCCCACTACCACGCCCAGCTAATTTTTGTATTTTTAGTAGAGACGGGGTTTCACCATGTTGGTCAGTTGGTCTCAAATGCCTCCTCTCGGGTGATCCTCCCCTCTCAGCCTCCCAAAGTGCTGGGATTACAGGTGTGAGCCACTGTGCCCGGCCAATTTGCCATTTTTAAGTGTACGATTCAGTGGCATTCATTGTTTCACAATGTAACCATCACCACTATCTATTCCAACTCTTTCCATCACCCCAAACAGAAACCCTGGCCGGGTGTGGTGGCTCACGCCTATAATCCCAGCACTTTGGGAGGTCGAGGCAGGTAGATCACCAGAGGTCAGGAGTTCGAGACCAGCCTGGCCAATATGATGAAACGCCATCTCTACTAAAAATACAAAAGTTCGCCAGGCATGGTGGCACATACCTGTAATCCCATTTACTTGGGAGGCTGAGGCAGGAGAATCACTTGAACCTGGGAAGCAGAGGTTGCAGTGAGCCAAGATCGTGCCACTGCACTGCAGCCTGGGTGACAGAGAGAGACTCCATCTCAAAAAAAAAAAAACAACAACAACCTGTACCCACTAGACAGTAAGGCTCCATTCCTGCTCTCCCAGCCCTGGTCACCTCTGCTCTGCTTGCTGTCTCTATGGACTTGCCTATTCCAGATGTTTCATATCTAGAATGAATGTGAAGGATAAGCAGAATCATGCAGTCTCCGCCCTTTTGTGTCTGGCTTGTCTCACTGAGCGTCAGGTTTTCTGGGTTTTTCTGTGTCACAGCATTTTCAGTGCTTCGTTGGTTTTCATGGCTGAATCATATCCCATGGTACGGATAGGCCAGTGTGTATCCACTCATCTGTGGCTGGATATCTTGTCTGTTTGCAGAGGAATGAGAGTTCTTAACAAACTGTGGGTGACTCTTAGGACTGAGGTGTCTGGGAGAAGCTGGATGTGGGCGACCCCGTGTCCCTCCTCATTCACTGAGCTGCACGGTGGGGGCTTCAGGTGCTCAGCCTGTGGGGAGAGGGGGGTCGCTGACATGCCCCTCTGCACCCCCTTGGAGGTTCATGCAGGAGAGGGGCAAATCGCTGGGCCAGGGGTTAGCGGACAGCGACCCAAGAGTTCATAGACTGAAGAATGGGCAAGAGAATTTTTGAGAACATGAAGGGGATGCTATTATCAAAACCTAGAAAGAAGGTATAAAGTCTGGGTGTTCCTAGTACAGAGAGAGGAACGGAATCAAAGACACCCCAAAACTTACTTGTAGCTGAAAGGAAACATGTCACAGAGGTGGCATCTCGTGGATGGGTGGGAAAGGACCTGGCTTCCCCCCGAGGAGCTGGCTCAGGGAGGGTGGGGCTGTCTCCACGAAGGGAGAAAGGGTCGCATCTGAGGGATGGGCTTGAAGCCTCAGACAGAAGCCCAGGTGCTTCTAGTGGTTTCCTGGGTGTGACAGGGCCACATTCTCCCCTAGTTCCACAAAGACATGAAGGACGCTCAGGAGCTGCTGCGCAAGGTGGACTCGGACCTAAGTCAGAAATACAGCCCTGACTTCAAGGACCGGTACCAGATTGAGCTGCTACTGCGGGAGCTGGATGTGAGCGATGACCCAGGACCCCTGCTGGCTTGGGGCCGGGGAGCGGGGGACCCCTCTATACCACGCCCGCCCTCAGCCCTGGACAGGCCCCTCCACAGCCCCCGCCCGTTGATCCCAGCCCCCACTCGCCGCCCTCCCTCCGGGGGTCCCCCACCCCACTTTCTCCAGGACCAGGAGAAGGTGCTGGACAAGTATGAGGACGTGGTGCGGGGGCTGCAGAAGCGAGGCCAGCAGGTGGTGCCCCTCAAGTACCGGCGGGAGACGCCGCTCAAGCCCATCCCCGTGGAGGCACTCTGTGACTTCGAGGGGGAGCAGGTGCGTGGGGCCAGCTTCTCTGTTCACGTCACTACAAAGTCATTGGGGTAACACGGCTGGATCCGGGGCCTCAGGCAACGTTCTTCGGAACCTTTGCCTGTTTCCATGGTTGGTGTCACTCTGCCAACCCTTCCCCTCATGCAGGTACACTGACACCCCCATGCGACCCCCAGCCAGTCCCCAAAAGTCCCAGGGCAGGTTCTCATTGGCCCACTGTGAGTCACGTGTCTGCACTACACCAATCAGTGTGGCCGGAGAATTCGTGTCCACCCTATACCAATGACTGTGGCTGGGGAATGCCACTCTCATTGGCCAGGTCCAAGTCACGTGTCCATCTGGAGCTTGGGAATAGAGAAGGAATGAGAGACCACAGGGACTGGGAATTAGGAGGGAAGGTTCTCCAAAGGGAAATGGAAGTCGGTTGCTGGGCTGGCAGCCTCAACACCTGTGCCCCTCCTGCATGCTCCTTCCAACTCAATGGGCAGAGTCCAGACAAAGAGTCAGGGCTCCTCAAGTTCAAGAGTCAGGGGTGCAGAGTGAGATGGCGACCGGGCTCCCAGGCCATCTCACTCCTCAGCCCCTCCCGGGATCTTGACTGTCCGGCCTGCCCTTGCCAGGGCCCGATATCACGGGGCTACAGCTACACCCTGCAGAAGAACAACGGGGAGAGCTGGGAGCTCACAGACAGCGCTGGGAACAAGCTGATCGCTCCTGCCGTCTGCTTTGTGATCCCCCCCACAGACCCCGAGGCCCTGGCTCTGGCTGACAGGTACAAGGGCAAAGGCGGGAGCCTGCAGGGACCAGCCCTACTCCTGGGGCTTCTCAGGCCCCATTCACAGCCCTGGACATTTGGACTCAGTGTGGTCGGGGCGGGGGGGCGGTCACTGACACCCTCCGTCTACACTGCTTTGGAGGTTCATGCAGGACAGGGGCAGATCGCTGGTCTGGCTGACTTGCTGAACATGTCTGGCTCTGGGCTTCTTCCAGCAAGCCGTTTCTAAGGGCCTCTGGCTCCTGTATGGACTGCTCCCTGCACCTGAAGACCCCAGCCCCTCGACTGGAGGACTCAGCTAGGATAAGGGCTGCCTCCTCTTGGCTCCCAGGCACCTTCTTCCACTGCATGTGCTGCTTTTTATTTAGTGACTCATGTATTCGTCAGTTTCGTTGGGCCTGGGCTCCTTGAATTTCCTCTCTCCAGGGCCTAGTTCAGTACCTGGTGCAAAGTAGGTGCCCAGGAACTCCCTGCTGAATGAGTCAATGATTCCGGGAATGGCTTCATTTATTCAAGTATTTATTAGCACCTACTGTGTATGCGTCCTCAGAGGTAACATCTTGGTGAAGATTATTGGGCAGACTACTGTAGGTAGTAAGACTTTCTATGGAGAAGGAAGAGGGAAGGAGGGAGAGAGGAAGAAGGGTTCTGAGCCCAGGAGCACGGAAAGGCCATCGCCAGAGTGAGTGCTTTCTGTCTGCATCTAAGGAGCCATAGGCTCCTCTGGGGTGTCTGCCCAGCCAGGGTCTGCAGTCCCACCTCTGTGGGTGCAGGGGGGTGGTGGGCTGCCCAGGTCCCCAGCTCATTCCTGTCCTCACAGCCTAGGCAGCCAGTACCGGAGTGTACAGCAGAAGGCAGCCGGGAGCAAACGCACGCTGCAGCGTCGGTATGAGATGCTGAAGACCGAGAATCCCGGAGGTGGGTGCCAGGGCCACTCGCCTGAGGCTCTGGGGGTGCCAGGGAGGAGGGGCTGGACCAGGGTCTGTGCTGTGGATGGGACAGCAGGGGTCTGGCGCAGGGGGTGGGGTAGGGCAGGTGGTGGTCACCTAGGTCCCTCCCTGGGCCTCATACCCCTGACCCACTGTCACCCCTGCTTGTGTCCTCCCTCTTTCCACAGATGCCTCTGACCTGCAGGGGCGCCAGCTGCTGGCTGGCTTGGACAAGGTGGCCAGCGACCTGGACCGGCAGGAGAAGGCCATCACAGGGGTCCTGCGGCCACCGCTGGAGCAAGGCCGGGCTGTGCAGGACAGTGCCGAGCGGGCCAAGGACCTCAAGGTACCTGTGGGTCACGAGCACAGGCGGGGCCTGGGAAGTCCTGCACTGGCCCCCTGGGGCCCCTATTCGAGGTCTTTTCCCCATGGGGTCCTGAGACACTCACTGCACGTGTCTGACAGAGACAGCCTGCTGCATGTAACCGGGTTCCCAGTTGTGGAGGTAGCAGGGGTGCTCCCATCACCTCCCCAGGTTCCAGACCAAGGACCAGGCCTCCAGGGAGGTGCCTGGGCTCTTTCCAGACACATCCCCAGGAGAAAGACCTGGCAAGGTTTGCACTGCCCCTGCACAGCTTGTCAGCTGGGCGCCTGGCACAGCACGTGGACTCTGGAATTCCACAGGCCAGGTCACTGGCTGGCTTGACCACAGTCACGTTGGCTAAACCCCACACCTCAGTGTCTTCAGTAGGATGGGCGTGCCCTGCTTGCAGGGTGGTGGTGAGGACAGAGTGAGCTGATGCCAGGGAGCATGTGGCGGGGCCACCACCCCCACCTCCTTTTCCACATAAAGTCTCCTCCATCCTCCACACAGCCCTGAGGCAGGGAGAAGCACTCCAATTTTACAGAAAGGGATCTGGGATTGGAGAGGTGCCACAGCCCCGATGGGGCCTCCCAGTGAGGGCCGAATCAGGGTGAGAGGATGGTGGTCTCGGGTATAGCCTAACCCCACAAGTCTTTTCGTAAGTTGCTGGGAGTCGCCACGCGCCCCCGCCCACCCATGAGTGGGTGGACTCATAGTACCCACCTCCCAGGGTTGCCACAAAGATTAAACAGAAGCGTCCACGTGCTTAGAACAGCACAGGCCGGCAGCTGCCCAGGTGCTGTTGGTGTCACAGTGGTCCACAGAGAACCTACAGCAGTTCCCTGGGATGCCCATGAAAAATGCAGCCCTCAGGCTGGTTTCCAGACCCCAGGTCAGATCCTGAGTGTGCCAGTCCTCTCCGGCTCCTTCTGCTGTCCCTGATGTGGGAATCTGTGCCCACTCTGGGCACATCCTCAGGGAAAGGGGCTGCCTGGCTGTGTCCAACACGGAGGGGCCCTGGTCCCCACAGAACATCACCAACGAGCTGCTACAGATTGAGCCTGAGAAGACGCGGAGTGTGGCCGAGGGCGAAGCCTTCATCCAGGCCTTCCCGGGCAGCGGCACCACACCCCTGCTGAGGACCCGGGTGGAGGACACCAACCGGAAATATGAGCGCCTGGTGCAGCTGCTGGACTTGGCCCAGGAGAAGTGGGTGGCAGGCGGGCAGCATGGAGGTTGGGGTGGATTCGGGGGGCCAGGTGGGCACCCCCCAGTGCCTAACCGGTATCCTCAGGGTTGACGTGGCCAACCGCCTGGAGAAGAGCCTGCAGCAGGGCTGGGAGTCACTGACCACACAGGAGAACCGTCTGAATCAGGACAGCACCGTGCCTGAGAGCAGCCGTGTCCTGGATGGCAAGGGGCGGGAGCTGGTGGTGAGTCTAGGGTCCGAGTCCTGGGAGTCCTGCTCTGAGCAGGTGAGGGCATCAGACACATCCACCTGCCCTGTCTGGACAGCCGAGGATACCGGCGTCCAGTCTCTCTGGGTTTGGAATGCTCTGTGTGGCAAACTGGGAACTGCAAATGGTGGCTGGCAGCACAAATCTGAGCTGTCCACAGCATCTGGGTGACCTATGGGATTTTGGGTGCCAGCATTTTAGGATCGAATATCTGCAATAGCCGATGCAGTACCGCATGCCTGTAATGCCGGCCTGTCAGGAGGCTGAGGTGGGATTGCTTGAGCCCTGGAGTTCAAGTCCAGCCTGGACAACATAACAACACCCTATCTCTTTTTTTTGAAATGGAGTTTTTTGTTTTGTTTTGTTTTGTTTTGTTTTTCTCTTATTGCCCAGGCTGGAATGCAATGGCACAATCTTGGCTCACTGCAACCTCCACCTCCTGGGTTCAAGCAATTCTGGATCAGCCTTCTGAGTAGCTGAGATTACAGGTGCCCACCACAACGCCCAACTTTTTTGTAGTTTCAGTACAGACAAGCTTTCACCATGTTGGCCAGGTTGGTCTTGAACTCCTGACCTCAGGTGATCCACCCGCTTCGGCCTCCCAAAGTGCTGGGATTACAGGCGTGAGCCACTGTGCCCAACCAACACCCTATCTCTTTAAAAAAAAAAAAAAAAGTACCTAACAATCCAGGTTCCCGGTATCTCTTGCTGAGCAGAGGTGGCATCGTGGGCTGTAGCCCACAGGGCAAGTCAGTGGACAGAGAAGCAGCTGCCTCCTCGGCCTGCTTTCCCCTCGCAGTTGCCACAGGCCAGCTTCACACGTTGCCTCCCTCAGCAAAGAAAACATTCAGGTCTGTGACCCAAGGCCCCTTACTCACAACTTGCTTTTGCCAAGGCCTCACAGCCAGGCATTGGCAGGCTCTTCCAGTGCCAGGCATGAGCTGCCTGCTGCAGGGTTTTTAGAAGCTAGTTTTTCAGGGCTTTGTTGTAATAAAACAGAAGATGGCAGAAGTGACCCAGGTTTGAGATGTGCAGAGCAAGGCTCTGATCCTTCCTGCTGCTGGCCTTACCCACCCTCACACAGCCAGCGGCCCAGGGGCTTCCGGGGCTGTTGTCGCCTGGCTCTGGGAGTTCTGGCCACAGCACCACCACCATCTCCTCCTCTGCCCCTCCAGGCCCTGGCCTCTGAGTTACAGGCCCAGAAGTCCCTTCTGGGCGAGGTGGAGCAGAATCTGCAGGCAGCCAAGCAGTGCTCGAGCACGCTGGCCAGCCGCTTCCAGGAGCACTGTCCAGACCTGGAGCGCCAGGAGGCCGAGGTTCACAAGCTGGGCCAGCGTTTCGACAACCTGTGCCAGCAGGTGGAGCGCAGGTGAGGGTACGGCGGGTGGTGGCCGTTTTTCTTTTCTAATATGAGAATGCAATCTTATTTCCAGTAAGCAATGCTTTAGCTATGTCCCACAGATTTTGCTGTTTTTATTTTGGTGAGTTTGTCAGATTCTCTGACGACCCTGTGGTCTCTCCTTTGAGTCACGGTTACTGGATCTTGTAATCCACAATCAGCATCTCTGCAAGTCAATGTATATGGACCCACCTCGTTCTCCACACTCCAACATGACGTTCCCTGATTAACACCCACCCTGTGTGAGAGATGCTTGGGGTATTTCTAGTTAAGTTACATTTGGTTGTTTCCCACTTTTTTAAAAAATGAGGGCTCAGGGACGCATCTGCTCAGTGTGGCCGAGGCCTAAACGCTTTGCCTCGGCAGGGCACAGAGCCTGCGGAGTGCCAAGGCGGCCTACGAGGACTACCGCAGTGGCCATGACCACATGCTGCAGTTCCTGGCCAGCATCCCCAGTTACGAGCCCCAGGAGACAGACAGCCTCAGCCAGATGGAGACCAAGCTGAAGAACCAGAAGGTAAGATGGCCACTTCTGTGAATCCAGTTACATGCTGGCAAAGGAGGGTCAGAGGTCAGCAAGCCCCTTTCTGGGGAGCCAAGCTCTGGGAGGCGGAGCAGGGCAGGCCTACCACAGCTGTGTCCTCCCTGGGCCTCAGCTCTCAGGCTCCCAGCACCCAGCCTTCTGAGAACAAGAACGGAGTATGTGACCCACCTCACCGTGCTCAGTGCCCCACATAGGGCCTGGTGCAGAGTAGATGCTCTGCATGGGTTGGCTATAAGTGAACAGCTACAGAATGAGGAGGAGCCCTTGTGGGAAAATGCCATTTCCAAAGACGGGACTCCTGCCTCTCCCATGCCCTACGCAGTGCCTTGGGGTGAGGGAGGAGGAACACGGGAAGCCAATGGCTGAGATGCAAATCCCGGGTCCACCCCATCAGCCACATCCCCACCTCGAAAGCTTTGCTTTCCTCACTCATAAGCTGGCGGTCACGCTTATGAGATCGCTTGAAGATTAAATGATGGAATCTGAGTCAGAGAGCAGAACAGTGCCTGGTGGTCCAAAGCATCAATAAACATTTATTTTCTAGCAGAGATAATGATCTTGGCCCTTCTTCACAGGGCCTTAGAACTGCCTTTTGTGGCCAGTCGAGGTGGCTCACGCCTGTAATCCCATCACTTTGGGAGGCGGAGGTGTGTGGATCACGAGGTCAGGAGTTCAAGATCAGCCTGGCCATTAAGGTGAAATCCGGTCTCTACTAAAAATACAAAAATTAGCCGGGCATGGTGGCATGTGCCTATGGTCCCAGCTACTTGGGAGGCTGAGGCAGAAGAATCACTTGAACAGGGGAGGTGAAGGTTGCAGTGAGCCGAGATGGCGCCACTGCACTGCAGCCTGGATGACAGAGCGAGATTGTCTCAAAAAGAAAAAACAGAAACTTCGTCCATGTTTTTTTTTTTTTCCAGTTAGTTTTGATTTTTAAACTCTTGTCTTACAGAACCTGCTAGATGAGATAGCACGTAGGGAGCAGGAAGTACAGAAGATCTATGCCAATTCCCAGCAGTATCAGCAAGCTGTAAAGGTGAGCTGGGAAACTTCTGCCCAAAGCACAGACAGTAAGGGGCCTCGATCCACTGTCACCTGGCCAGAGAAGCAGCAGGCACCAGCCCTGGCACATGGGGGTGAAGCTGGCCATCCGGAGGCACTGCTGGCTACTGTGCAAACTGGCACAGGCTTTTGGGAAAACAGCATGGGACTGGGCATGGAATGCCATAAAAAGGTTTTATACTCTAAAGCAATAAACTCTTTGGGGGAATTTATCCTTAAGGGAAAAATATTTTTTTAAAAAATGCAGGAAAAACAAAATTGTTGCAACAGCATTATTTACAATAGCAAAACTAGTAAGCTAGAAATGACCAGTGACCAGTGACCAGTGGAAGGGGATGGCTGCGTCAATCAGCATGCATGCACCTGATAGATTAAAGTCAGCAAGCTGGTACACATGAGAGGTGGTGGTGGCAAGGTGAGACAGGTTTATGGTACAATGTTAAAAGCAGCAGCAGAACATGAAAATCTCTAGGCATGCAGGAAGCCGGATGGGGAGTTTGGGGGTGGGGGCGCTGTTTCTTGTCTTTTGTGTTGTTGAGTGATGGAGCTATGTCCTGCTGAGGTCTTGGTACTTCTCAAAACCTCCTGGCAGTCACTACAGGGTGTGACTGAGGAAGGACCAAGCAGATCATAAAACCAGCACATGGTACAGGACAGGTCTGGGTCAGCCGGAAGGGGTACGGAACATTTCCGTCTCAGCTGTTTTTGTCTACCCTCTGCCATCTCTCTCCCTCACCCAGGACTATGAGTTAGAAGCAGAAACACTAAGGTCCCTTCTTGACTTGGAGAATGGAAGGAGCAGTCACGTGAACAAGAGAGCCAGGCTCCAATCTCCCGCCGCCAAAGTGAAGGAAGAGGTCAGCAATGTGGGCGGGCGGAGTGTGTGTGTGCCTGTGTGTGTCTGTGTCTGTGTCTTGCGGCTGAGGTGGAGGCCCAGCTGCCCTGCTCCCCAGGAAGCACTGTGTTGCATGCTGGCCTCAGATGCACACACAGCAGGGAAGCCAGAGAGCCCTCCTGTGCACAAACAGGTTTGGAAAGAGAAAATGAGGAACTTGTTCCAGGGCAGTGACATCGATACGCCTAGAAAGACAGCAAGGCCGAGCACGACAGCTCACACCTGTAATCCCAGCACTTTGGCGGGCCAAGGTGGGAGAAATGCTTGAGCCCAGGAGTTGGAGACCAGCCTAGGCAACAAGGCAGGACCCCATATCTACAAAAAATTAGCGAGGCGTGGTGGTGCACGCTACTGCAGTCCCCGCTACTCGGGAGGCTGAGGAGGGAGGGTCACTTGAGCCCAGGAGTTCAAGGCTGCAGTGAGCTACAGTCACACCAATGCACTTCAGTCTGAGTGAGAGAGACTCTTTAAAAAAAAAAAAAAAAAATTTTTTTTTGAAAACACAGCTGAACAGAGATGCCAGGGCCAGAGCCATGGATTTGGGAAGTTTCTGCTTTGCTCACCTCAGTAAGTACAGTGGAGGGCCAAGATTCGTCCCTTAAACACACACACGAGAGACAGACTTGCTCGAAGTCAGTAGGACCAAGACCCTAGGCTGGATCTTGAGATCCAGCCTTGAGATCCAGTTTTCTCTCGAACCATGAGACTATATTCTAACTAAAGGAGGAGTGGGCAAGAGCTGTGCCTCTACCCCCAAGTTCCACACTTCTCAAGAACCATGCCCGTGCCATCCAGCTCTCCGTTGCTTACCCTGTGGACGCCTGTTGTTAACCGCTCTCCTAAACCTCTTCTCTCCAGGAAGCAGCTCTTGCTGCCAAGTTCACTGAAGTTTATGCCATCAACAAACAGAGGCTGCAGAATCTGGAGTTTGCTCTGAATCTCCTGAGACAGGTAATTGATCTTAGTAAGATCTACTTCAAGCTATTCTAACAGGTGACAAATACAGGCTCTGTCTTAGAGAAACGGTCTGTGAATTGATGGGAGTATACCCTTGCTAATGTTTCTGGGCAGGACCAGTGCAAAGACTGGCCCAAGCCAGTGCTTCTACTGACATTAGAACTTAATACACATTTGCTGAAAGTGAATGCTATTTTTGGCTGGGCGTGCTGGCTCATGCCTGTCATCCCAGCACTTTGGGAGGCTGAGATGGGCGGATCACCCGAGGTCAGGAGTTCGAGACCAGCCTGGCCAACATGGTAAACCCTGTCTCTACTAAAAATACAAAAACTATCTGGACGTGGTGGCGCACACCTGTAATCCCAGCTACTCAGGACACTGAGGCAGGAGAATCGCTTGAATCCAGGAATTGGAGGTTGCAGTGAGCCAAGATCACGCCACACTTAAACTCTAGCCTGGGCAACAGAGCAGGACTCTGTCTCAAAAACAAAAGTGAATGTTATTTTCTGAAGTCCATGATGTTTTATGACAGCATTGTTAGTAACAGCGAGACACAAAGCAGTTCAGTTTTCATCATCAATGGGCTAAACTGCAATCTGTCCATAGAGTGGAAACGGTGCTGCCGTTAAACCATGAAGCAGTACTCTCTGTGCCGAGGTGGAATGATCTCTATTTTTAAGTGCCATCGGCAGCAGGGTACACAGCAAGGATACCATTTGTGCAGAAAAGACAAACACATGGTGCATACCTCAGACATACATGCTTGTGTGCGCACAGAGAGCGTCTCCAAGGCTGACGGACACACCCTAGGAACGGGACCAGAGGCAGCAGTTCGTGGTTTCTTCTTAAACTCTCCAACAGCTTAAAAATGTTTGACCTAATTTTTTTAAAAAAAATACCCAAACTAGTTGTTGGATCATCTTGTAAGTAACCCTAGAACTCTACAACTAACATGAACTGGCACTGAGGGAGTCCCTTGGGGACCACAGGACAACTGCTCTAACCAGGTGGGGACAGGCCCCATGTGTGCTGCCACAACCTGGCTTTAACCTTGCCTTGTCTTCCCCATCACAGCAACTGGAAGTAGAAGTGACCCATGAGACCCTGCAGAGGAACAAGCCAGACTCCGGAGTGGAAGAGGCGTGGAAGATCAGGAAGGAACTGGATGAGGAGAAGGAGCGGAGGCAGCAGCTGGAGAACGAGATCAAGAGCACCCAGGAAGAGATCCAGACCCTGCGGAATCAGGGACCTCAGGAATCAGTGGTAAGGAAGGAGGTGCTCAAGAAAGTGCCGGATCCCGCGCTGGAGGAGAGCTTCCAGCAGCTGCAGCGGACGCTGGCGGAAGAGCAGCACAAGAACCAGCTGCTGCAGGAGGAGCTGGAGGCACTGCAGCTGAAGCTGCGCGCCCTGGAACAGGAGACAAGGGACGGGGGGCAGGAGTATGTGGTCAAGGAGGTCCTGCGCATCGAGCCTGACAGGGCCCAGGCAGACGAGGTCTTGCAGCTGCGGGAAGAGCTGGAGGCACTGAGGCGGCAGAAGGGCGCCCGGGAGGCGGAGGTGCTCCTCCTGCAGCAGCGTGTGGCCACCCTGGCTGAGGAGAAGAGCCGGGCACAAGAGAAGGTCACTGAGAAAGAGGTGGTTAAACTGCAGAATGACCCCCAGCTGGAGGCAGAGTACCGGCAGCTGCAGGATGACCACGAGCGTGAACGCCACCTCCGGGAGAAGCAGGAGGAGGAGCTGAGCTTCCTCCAGGACAAGCTCAAGAGGCTGGAGAGGGAGCGGGCCATGGCCGAGGGCAAGATCACTGTCAAGGAGGTGCTCAAGGTGGAGAAGGACGCATCCACCGAGAGGGAGGTCAGCGATCTCACCCGCCAATACGAGGATGAGGCTGCCAAGGCTCGTGCCAGCCAGAGGGAAAAGACCGAGCTGCTCCGGAAGATATGGGCCTTGGAGGAGGAGAATGCCAAAGTGGTGGTGCAGGAGAAGGTGCGTGAGATCGTGCGGCCAGACCCCAAGGCAGAGAGTGAAGTGGCCAACCTCCGCCTGGAGCTTGTGGAGCAGGAGCGAAAGTACCGGGGGGCCGAGGAGCAGCTCCGGAGCTACCAGAGTGAGCTGGAGGCCCTCAGGAGGCGGGGCCCCCAGGTGGAAGTCAAAGAGGTGACTAAGGAAGTCATTAAGTACAAGACTGACCCCGAGATGGAGAAGGAGCTTCAGCGGCTCAGGGAAGAGATCGTGGACAAGACCAGACTGATCGAAAGGTGTGATTTAGAGATCTACCAGCTGAAGCAGGAAATCCAGGCCCTGAAAGACACCAAACCCCAGGTCCAGACCAAAGAGGTGGTCCAGGAGATCCTACAATTCCAGGAAGACCCTCAAACCAAGGAGGAGGTGGAGTCTCTGAGGGCAAAGCTCTTAGAGGAGCAGAAGAGGCAAGTGGACCTGGAGAGGGAGAGGGCTTCCCAGGAAGAGCAGATTGCCCGGAAGGAGGAGGAGCTCTCGCAGGTGAAGGAAAGAGTGGTGCAGCAGGAAGTAGTCAGGTACGAGGAGGAGCCTGGCCTGAGGGCCGAGGTGAGCTCCTTCACCGAGAGCATCGACGTGGAGCTGCGGCAGATTGACAAGCTGCGTGCCGAGCTGCGGCGGCTGCAGCGCCAGCGCACCGAGCTCGAGCGGCAGCTGGAGGAGCTGGAGCGCGAGCGGCAGGCCCGCAGGGAGGCTGAGCGCGAGGTGCAGCGGCTGCAGCAGCGGCTGGCAGTGCTGGAGCAGGAAGAAGCTGCGGCCCGTGAGAAGGTGACCCGCAAGCAGAAGGTAGTGCTGCAGCAGGACCCGCAGCAGGCCCGCGAGCATGCCCTGCTCCGACTCCAGCTGGAGGAAGAACAGCACCGGCGGCAGCTCCTGGAGGGTGAGCTCGAGACCCTGCGGAGGAAGCTGGCCGCCCTGGAGAAGGCCGAGGTCAAGGAGAAGGTGGTGTTTTCCGAGAGCGTCCAGGTGGAGAAGGGCGACACTGAGCAAGAGATCCAGAGGCTCAAGAGCAGCCTGGAGGAGGAGAGCCGCGGCAAGCGTGAGCTGGACGCCGAGGTGAGCCGGCTGGAAGCCCGGCTTTCGGAGCTGGAATTCCATAACTCCAAGTCATCCAAGGAACTAGACTTTCTAAGGGAAGAGAACCACAAATTACAACTGGAGCGGCAAAACCTGCAGCTGGAGACCCGAAGGCTCCAATCAGAAATTGAAATGGCAGCAACGGAAACACGAGACCTGCGGAACATGACTGTGGCAGACTCTGGGACCAGCCACAACTCCAGACTGTGGTCCCTGGAGAGGGAACTGGACGCCCTCAAGAGGCTCTCCAAGGACAAAGACCTCGAGATCGACGAGCTGCAGAGGCGCCTGGGCTCCGTGGCCGTCAAGCGGGAGCAGCGGGAGAACCACCTGCGGCGCTCCATCGTGGTCATCCACCCCGACACGGGCCGCGAGCTGTCCCCGGAGGAAGCCCACCGCGCCGGGCTCATCGACTGGAGCATGCTTGTGAAACTCAAAAGCCAGGAGTGTGACTGGGAGGAGATCTCAGTGAAGGGGCCCAATGGGGAGTCCTCAGTGATACACGACAGGAAGTCTGGCAAGAAGTTCTCCATTGAAGAGGCCCTGCAGAGCGGCAGGTTGACCCCTGCTCAGTACGACCGTTATGTCAACAAGGATATGTCCATCCAGGAGCTGGCGGTCTTGGTGTCTGGGCAGAAGTAGGCACAGCCCTTGCAACTCTTCTTAGCGGCAGACGCTGGCCCTCTCTTTACGACGCAGTGACCTCCTTGGTGTCGTCTTCTCCCTGGCCCTGTGCAGGCCAAGCATTTTATAAACACTGTCACTGCCAGGCTGTCAAAGTCCAGCCCACATACAGGACAGGCACTGGCTGCAGACAGGCAACTCTCATCCCAACCATCATTCACTCTGAATGACCCACTTCCTCCTCCAGTGATTGGACAAATCATCTGATACCCTTTTTTCCTCCCCTTTCCCATACGCTCCCAGCAACAAACTCCTCGTGATAGCTGCACACAATCTGCAAACCACTAAAGGACAAGCCGACCACGGCAGCCAAGCCCACTCAATGCAGCATGGGCACTGGCACACCAGACAGTGACACTCTGCCCTACAAAGGGCTAGGCCCATGGGGGCTGCTGCCCGCCATGACATCTCTCCAGATTTCTGACTTAAAACCAACTTTCCATCAGGGAAGCCTCCTCAGTAGTTACTCTGCTCATGAAACAACAGATCTGGGCTCCATGCCAGGGAAGACAGACAAAAATCACAAGTGTCCAGCCCTTGGTGCTAGAGTGAACAGTAATTGTCAGCCAGACTGTCCCAGCACCAAAAGAGAACGCTTCACAGTTCTGGCACTGAAATCCTTTGATTGATGACAGTGGATTGTGTTGCTGTTAGCCCCCGGTTTCAGTGCTTTACAAGTCTCGCTTATTATCTCATTGGTATTTAGGTATACAAAACAGTTGATTATTCACCAAGCAAATTTCTGGTTCTCTGTATCTCATGTATAACAGAAAATGGGAACAATAGGGAACTTTATTTACAGGATGAAAATAAACCTGGTGGTTGGAGTCTACTGGTATGGTTAGCACGTTTCTTCTTTTTTTGCATGCAAGGCTTATTTCCCCCAACTCCCTCTTGTCTTTCAGCCAAAATGGATATTCCATATATACCAGCTCCTATAGAAGCATTACTTGTACAGGGTAGAAAGAAAAGAGAAAAAAATGTTTTGGAAAGCTTGAAACAATTTATTGAATCGCTTTATACAAGATTAACAATCTCCACACCACCCCTAACACCAACATAGTCGCTGCACAAAAGCCACAGCCCCTCTCACACCTAAGAAACGGCCACGCCTGGTAAGTGCTCAGAGACGTTTGCTGCGCCAAGGAAACCCCTGCAGCCCCTAGACCCCGAGGCCGCTCTGCCCCACCCTCTGCCGCGGCCTCGCCTGTAGATCTGCCCTGCCATGGCTGTTCAGTCATTCGCTCTTTCATTACCACAAATAAAGCATAAACAAGAAAAAGAAATCTCAAACTCCCCATCAAAGAAACATTTCCCTGAGGCAAGAGGCATCACTAGATTCCTAAAAATGAGGGTATTCTGCTCCAGCTGCGCGCGCAATGGTACATGGGGAGGAGGGAGCACCAAAGGGAAAGGAAGGAGGGGCTGGGACCCGGGTGTTCGTGGGCAGAGAAGCCTGGAGAGTCCCTGCTCAGCCTCCACTGCCGGCCTCTGCTTGGCTTTGAGCTCAGCAATACAAATCTCTTCTTTGGCTCTTTTGCTACTACCTAAGACTACTCTGTAAACAAACTGGAAATCCAAGTTGCAAAAAATATATATAACAAAGGGATAAGGAATCCACTTAGCCCAATGTGAAACACATATCGGTTCTTACGTTAAAAAAAAGAGTCAGAGCAGAGGCCGGGCCAAAGGGTGGACAGAGGTCTTGCTCCTTGGGAAACCGTGAAGGCCAGCAAACCTCTGCACGAAGGATGAGTTACTGAGCACTGTACCCTGGGAGTCAGGAGCCAAGAGCTGTCCGTCTTCCCACAGTATGTGCTGAGGTTGCTGTACACTCTCAATGTGCCTGAGATCACCTAGCTGGAGCAGTCAGTTCAGACTCACATTGTGGCACAGACCTCACAGGACAGGCAAGTGCCCTCAAACCCTTGTGAAACAGCCACTGGTTGAGTGGTGACTTAGGAGCTCTGCAGTAACTGTTCCAGTCTCTCTGATCTACTCTCCAAGCTCTTCCGCACGGCACCCTTAGGGCGACACGTAACCCCACTGCCTGGAGAGCCCCAGGACTTCAAGGCCTATCTCTGCCTGGCAGACACTTCACAGAGGCCTGTTTCTACAGCTCTACATAAGAATGATTCCTAAGAAGACAAACTGGAATGTCTATCTGTGACTTGGGACCCCTGGTATCCTTGGCCCTCAGAGAGATGAAAGGTTTTGGGCTCTGCAGTCCAACTGCACAAACTGTGGAAAAACAAAATGGGAGCCCTGGCTACACTGGGACTTGGAATTTGGGGGCCCAGACAGCCTTCTAGTCAGGACGGCACAGATAATGATGTGCAAGTGTAAAAAACTCAAATAAAACTGGCTATGTCTTGAATACAGACAGATCTTTAAAAAGGTCTTCATCTCAGATCCACTCAGGGCTGAATGGACATGTGTTGTCGAATTCTGCTCCACCATAAAGGCACTGGAATTATGTCTTCCTATAATATGATTTGTTAAGAACAGTCCCCTTCTATCCAATGCATTTAATGGTAATGATGAAAACTGAGCCCAAAATAGGTGTCTGTAAAAATCCTATCACAATTGTTGAATCTACAAAGGTCTTTTCTCTAAAAGAGCTTCATTGTCATGTTCCAAGGAGAAACTGGCCCCCACAGTGAGCACACCTTAGGTGTTCTTAGTATTTTGCAGGGACAACATGGGTCTCCCAGCTGTGGCTCTGGCCTGGGTTTTGTCCTCTTGAGCACACAGCCTGGAGATGGGACGGCACTGTGACCATCCAGGGAGCTTACTGTGGCCAGAATGAGCCCCTGGGCAGTGGGACGCTCTGAGGTACTCTGACCAAACGCCAGGGGGTCGGGCAGATTCACACGCAGGTATGCCAACTGCTCTGCCACCAGAGCCCGTAAACACCGTGCCTCCTGCCACGGCCCAACACACACCCCAGCCTAGAGCTGCCCCTCCAACACCGTCCAGCAACAGAGCCGCAAGGCCCAGAGCATGGGGAAGTATGCGCCTCCTCAGCAGCAAGGGGACGGCTCCCTCCGTGGGAGGCATGTCAGAAGTGCCAAGAAGCACTCCACTGAGAACTCACGCTCCTCCAGAAGAACATCAAGCAGCAGAAAGGGCGCAGTGAGTGTCCATCCTGGGAGACCTGCACATTCTGATTCCACCCAGACCCAAGTGGCAAGCCTTGCCTCTGAAGCGGTTACAATTTCCGTGGTACAGCAGGCCCTTTCCCATGAAGCTGAGAAGCACCTGGAAAAGAGTAAGAAAAATCAGAACACAAGTTTTTCAGGCTCTCTGATTTCCTTAAGGCAGTGGTAACCAAACTTCAAGGGGATCACCTAAATGGCAGAAGTCCCCAAATGCTGAGTGTTCCAGGGCTCAAACGAGCCACGAGACATCGGCCAGTGGTTAGCCGTGTCCACTGCTCCTGGCCGCTGCGTGCAAGCACATTAGCACTGTGAGGGTCAGTGGCCATTCAGCACAGTATTCCCAGAACAGCGACTCTGCTATGCAACTTGGACTAGTTCGTCTCAGGCTACAATTGCCATCCCAAGGTGAGGTCTGACACTGACAATCACACAGAACTCAAAGCAGCAATGATCATTCATTCTCTTACCATCAAAAGACACAAGTCCTATAAAGACAATTTCAAAGGCACTAGCATTCTCAGTCCACAGAGGAAAGGAAAGCAATGCAGACACAAGTCACACAGCTGAAACGCGCCTTCTCACTCGCATCTCGTGTCCTCCTATATGCTGAAGTACATCTAAGGAAGTGAGAGAAGCTCACTTGGATAACCCTGTTTTGGCATAGTTGCTTTTCTGATTGCCATTTTTCTCCTCTGAACTTTTAAATTGATTTAAAAAATTTTTTTCTAGGGGGGGACAGAATTTCGCTCTAGTTGCCCAGGCTGGAGTGCAAAGGGTACACTTCTGCTCACCACAACCTCCACCTCCCGGGTTCAAGCAATTCTCCTGCCTCAGCCTCCCAAGTAGCTAGAATTACAGGCATGCACCACCCCGCCTGGCTAATTTTGTATTTTCAGTAGAGATGGGGTCTCTCCATGTTGGTCAGGCTGGTCTCAAACTCCTGACCTCAGATAATCCACCTGCCCTGGCCTCCCAAAGTGCTGGGATTACAGGCATGAGCCACCACACCCAGCTGAACATTTTTTTTTTAAGAGATGAGGTCTCACCATGTGGTCTAGGCTGGAGTACAGCAGCTATTTACAGGCATGATCACAGCAACTATACCCTCTAATTTCTGGGTTCAAACAATCCTCCTGCCTCCCAATGCCATCATGTCCAGCCTCTGATATCCTCAAAAAGTTTTACAAACTGACACATCACTAGTATGTATTTTATGGGGTACATAGTGATGTTTTGACACCTACAATTTGTAGTGATCAGATTAGGATAACTAGCATATCCATCATCTCAAACATTTATCATCTCCTTGTGTTGGGGACATTCAATATCCTCTTCCTAATTTGAAACTACATACTACTGTTAACCATAGTCACCCTACAGTGGTACAGAACACTAGCACTTATTCTTCCTATTCTGATAGCCTTTTCATACCCAGAGGAAAAATGAAACATAGCAGAAAGCAACCTTTTTTTTTTTTGAGACAGGGTCTCACTCTTGCCCAGGCCAGAGTGCAGTAGCATGACCACGGTTTGCTACAGCCTCGACCTCCTGGGCTCAAGTGATGATCCTTCTGCCTCAGCCTCCTGAGGAGCTGGGACTACAGGCACATGCCAACACACCCAGCAAATTTTCTTCTTTTAATATAGAGATGGAGTCTTGTCATGTTGCCCAGACTAGTCTGGAACTCCTGGACTCAGGCAATTCTCCTGCCTTGGCCTCTTGAAGTGCTGGGATTACAGGTGCAAGCCACCGCAGCCAGCCTCAATTACTTTGCTTTTCTGAGAGTGATGTTCCTGGAAGCAAGCAGAGGCAGGGCAGCCTGACTTTGAAAAACCCCTGCTCTCACCGAAGTGGCTCTGCAGCCTCCGGTTTGTAGAGGAAGTCACTGCATTTTACTGCTCCTCCCAAGGAAAGGAGGAGTCACCAGTGTTGTAGGCTTAGCCCCCTCAAAGAAGCAAAATTTCCATCATGGAGATTTACAAATCCACTCTTGACCCATATGGCCTGTGGCATTCACTATAAATGCCGTGGTGCCAGGGACCCACAGCACATCATGAAGCAGACATTAACCTGAGAGACGTGCAGCACAGGGGGTCCTTACTCCCACCTGGCACCAGTTCACCAGGGTTACCTCGGCTGGCTTCCGTAAGAGTGGCTCCCCTTATCCAAGCAGCACCCTGGTCATGTCTGAAGCAGGTCTACAGCAGGAAGAACACTAGGTCAAAGCCAAGATACCATGAGACTTCCCATACCAGAATTCCAAGAGGCATACCCAAGAACCGAGGAATCAGGACAGAGTGAGACAGATACACTCAGTGCAAAGGTGCCAGCCCTCTTCTCAGGTACGACTAAACCAGTGTCAAGCCTGGGGCTTTTACAGACTCCCTATTTCAAAAAGCACTGTTCTACAGGGAGCACCGGCCACCTGCCTGGTGTGCTCCCACATCTGTTTTGATGGAGTTTTTACACCTGGACAGATTTAAAGCTGCTCCTCTCAAAGTCTTGCACTGTGGCCTCTGGCTGCTACTTGGATTTTCCCTTTAATGGAAACAAAGTTTAGAGAGCCTTCTGTTAAGCAATCATATCTGGAAAGTGGAGCAGCTTGCATTTCAAGGCCTTGTTGTACCTAATTAGCCCTTGGAGAAGATGCACCATTACCAATTTTTTTTTTTTTTTTTGGGAGATGGAGTCTTGCTCCGTCATCAGGCTGGAGTGCAATGGCACGATCTCGGCTCACTGCAACCTCCGCCTCCCGGGTTCAAGCAATTCCCCTGCCTCAGCCTCCCAAGTAGCTGGGATTACAGGCTTGTGCCACCACACTTGGCTAGTTTTTTATATTGTAGTAGAGACAGGGTTTCACACATCGGCCAGGATGGTCTCGATCTCCTGACCTTGTGATCCACCCGCCTCGGCCTCCCAAAGTGCTGGGATTACAGTTGTGAGCCACCGCACCCGGACCATTAACCTTTTATTAACTGAAGAGAAAAAACAGAGCTGAGGGTTAGGAGCTCCTCTGCTGCACACAAAGCTCTCCCCCACCAACTTTCCCTGTGATCACACAGGCTGAGGCTGACGCAGCAGCAGCTCCAAGGGGGGACCAAAGGAAACTCCAAGAGAAGCACGTGTTACCCTGAGTACTAACAAAGCACAGCCTCAAAGGACAAACCAAAACAGTAACAACGACAAGGCAAAGACACCAAGACCCTTGGCACTGGCACAGCACCCAGGGGCAGAGAGGGCGAAGGCACACAGTGCGCGTGGCACACTGATCATCGGGCGATTACCTGGCAGACTCTGCGGGATATGGGTGGGCACGGCAGCGTGTGGGAGAGGCGCTGCGTGGGGTGGGCTGGAGTGCAAGCCAGCCAGAAGACCTGAGAGAAAACAGGAGGGGAAAAAAGAACAAAACACACACATTGAAGACAGGAACAGAAAAGCAGCTCCAGCAGCCAAGGGCCCCCGACAACCTACCAGGCCAGTCTGGGCACCACGTCCAAAAGGGCAGGGCCTCAGCACTGTTCCCCGAGATGTTCCCCACAGTCACACACCAGACTCAAACACAGGAACCAGAGTACACAACAGCAGGAGCCCTGGCCACAGCCTAGAGGTTTCCGAGTGACCAGAGGCAGCAAAGAAGCACTTACTGTGGCCAAGGCCATGGTGGAAGGGCCCGGGGGCAGGGCCTGTGACGATGGCATCCTTGGAGACCCCTGCTTTGGCAGAGGAGTCGGTGCTGAAGGAGAGCACGTGGACAGGAATCGGGACGGGGGTTATAATTCCCAGGGAGTTCGAGCTCATGGCCCCAGACAGCTTTGGGCTGCTGGACTTGTAGGGTGAAGGCATCAAAGAGGAGCTGGCCAGCAGCAGAGTCCCACCCGCTCCTTTCTAAGGAAGAAACACAGCAAGCAGTAAGAACTCCAGTCCTGTTTCCAGCTGACTCACACCAAACCTGGCAGCACAAAGGATCCTCCTTGTGTGTCCACAAAGGAGGACACACACATGCAGGTCAGATGGCCCTGGGAGGCACTCTCTGACCCTCAGCCCCAAAGACAGGACCCAGGACAGTCTTTATGAACCAACATGGAATGGATTCCAGGGAACCAAATTTTTTAAAAACCAGGATATTAAATACATCTCCTACAGAGTTTGCAGTGAGCTGTGATCACACCACTGCAGTCCAGCCTAGGCGACAGAGCCAGACTCTTGTCTCAAAAAAACGAGTATGTCTCCTTGGTGAAGGGAAAAATATTGTCAGATATCTACAAATTATCATGTTTATACATGTGTAAATATATTTACATACAGACATAAATACACATACATACATTTCTATGTATTTATTAATCTTTCATTTAAAAAGAAAGAGGAAAATAAACCAGAAACTAAGGAGCATAGTTACCTTACAGGGGTGGTGGATGCTGGCAAGAGGGAAGTGAGACCTCCAACAGACCTTTCTATGGTTTTGTCTTTTCAACCACATGATTTATATATTAGAAAAAGAAAAAAGGCCGGGCGTGGTGGCTCACGCCTGTAATCAAGCACTTTGGAGGCCAAGGCGGGCGGATCATCTGAGGTCAGGAGTTCAACACCAGCCTGACCAACATGGTGAAACCCTGTCTTTAAAAAAAAAAATAAAGAAAAGAAAAAAAAAATGCTCACTCCCTCTTCCCAAACCTGCTGTAATTACACACAAGCAGGATGCATTAATTATTGGACTCTGTCCTTCTGAAACCAGCAGAATCACTCTTAGAGGGTACTGCTATTCCTGGGCCATGACCTCCACGACTACAAACTGACGGGACAGCATTTCCGCCCCCCGCTTGTTTGCAGAGATGGAGAGGCAAGGGGTCACAGAAGGCAAGTGCTGTGGCTCATTCTGTGCCACACACAGACCCAGACTCTGAAAAGGCACAGTGCTGGCCATCCTTTCACTCCCTTCGCCCTCCTCAGAAGAAGGTTTAGGCTATCCTGGGCCTCCAGGATGGAAGCACCAGAAAAGCAAATACCTGAGAACAGGAAGCCGAGTCTCCCTTCCTCCATCTGAGCCCACTGTTCCCACCTGACCTGTGGTTTCAGATCTCACACTCCACCAGGGGCAAGGCAAGAACCTCATCCCCAAGGCCCCCGCAAGTGGGGCAGGGCAGGCTGCTATGCCAGATACTCACTGGCAAGGAGGTAGACGATGTCACACTAACTGCAGAGGGCTTTAGTGACGAGGTCAGCAACTTTGCCACTCCCTGGGTCCCACCGCCGGAATCTCCATTTGGACCACCTGGAGGGGCTACCAGGGTCAACTTCTGGGAAACGGGCATTTTTTTCCCCGCTGAGCTTGGGACGGGTCGGCTGGTGGCCTGTCCCACGGAGGGAGGCTGTATGCCAGGGAGCAGGTTCCCAGAAGCAGAACCCTGGACCGGTGTTCCTCCTGACGAAGAGCTGCCAGAGGAAACCCCATGTTTGGAGATAGAGCTGGCAAAGGGATTACTCTTGTAAGATGAGCCTGCAGAGCTGGCCGAGTGTGGCTTTGCTGGATGGCTCAGGGCAGAAGAGGACGAGGCTGGGGTCTTATGAGAGCTGCTGCTGGAGGCTGGCAGGCCTCCTGAGGTGGCTGGTGCGGAGGGATGGAAGCCCTGGCCTTTGGCCGCTGTCTTCACTAGCTGCAGGAAGGAACGATGACACTGTGGGGGGGAAGCCTTTGGGCCTTGGAGCTTATTGGCAAATGGAGATTGGGGTGTGAAGTTTTTCTGCTGCTGAGTGCCGGCATGAAAGACTTTTACCTGGGGGCCGGGCAAGGGAACTGCCACCTGGGGCCCATGAGACGTCCGTGGCAAGCTGTGGTGCTTTGCTTTGGACTGGTGTACTTCTGGCAGGCCTTTATTGAGGGGAGCCTGGCAGGACAGCTCTTTGTAGCCAGAACTCTCCGGTTTTTTCTCCTGAGAGGACTGCCCCAGTGCCAGAGCCTGTTCTGCCAGAAAATTGAGGGGTGACTGCAGAGAGCTAGCAGGTGGCGGAGCAGAAGGGTTAGGCTTTGCAAAGTTCCGTTTTTCCTCTGTACATAGAACACCTCCAACTTTTTCTGCAGGTGCTTTTGAGGGTGCAGGCAGTGTGAATTCCGAGTTCCCAGCTGCTCTGCTATTCAGTGCAGCCAATTCCTTGGACACAGCTTCCACAGAGGAGGCTGGATTACGGATCAAGTCTTCATCCAGCGAGTCCTCCAGGGTGACAGAAGGAGGGTTAGCAAGGCCACCCGATGCCTGGGATGGGAGCTCCCTACTTGAGGCCCCAGTGCTCAGGCCTCCTGTCTGGTGATCTGAGGGCAAAGCAATGGGGCCGCCAATCTGTCCTGATGGGACAGAAACCTTTTTCTCAGGCTTCATAGATGATTCCTAAAGGAAAACAGAAATGTTGGTGTTTAGAAAGGTCGAAGATGCCAACGCTGGCCTGTTGTGGGGAAGTAAACATGTGAACTCGAGTCGCAAAAAACTGGGACTTCCTGTATAATTATAAACAAGCGATGGGAGAGCAGAAGCTGTGCCCACCTTGACTTTAGATGCCATGACTTCAACATCCCCTGGTGAGTAACTGGTTAGCCAGAGCTGGGTTTACCCTGGCACACTTTGTTACTAAGAATAAACACACCACCAAGAGAAATTTTTTTGTTTTGAAAAGTGCAAGACTCTCATGAAGAGACACTGTGCCTACTGGCATTCCCACTGTCTCAACGTGCTCCTAGCTGCAATCAGACCAAGGCATGGCGTAAGGATTGCCTTACAGGAGCTCTGTTTCCCTTCTGGATTTTTCCCAGCACCTATCTCCTAAGAAGCGATTCAAAGAAGAGGGCTGAGGGAAAAGGAGCTGAGTCTAATCCTTCACTCCTGCAGCCCTGGTGCTTAATACAGTGTCTGAGACATTGTGGGAGCTCAACAGATACTCAGGAGTAAACGACCTGCACATCTCATTCTCATGGTCTGCTTAGGGATGGCTAAGGACACCACACTAAGAACTGGCAAAAATGTTGATAAACAGCAATTTTTACTACCCTGAGAAGTTTCTGCAACATCTAAGTGTCTATTCTTCAGCCACTGCACTGCCCTCCACTCTGCCTGGTAGCTCAGCAAAGTCACCTTTCCTTTCGCTGTGGCTCCAAGCTAAACCACTTGGCTAGAGTGTATTTCTTTCCATACAAAGATCATCACAGTGTAATAATACATTCACACCTGCAGGAGCTCTTGACTCCTCAGAGGGCTGCCAAGAAGATCCCACTTAATCCCACAAGAACCCCAGGAACTGGGCCAGCTGCATACTGTTTGTAGAACCAAGGCTAGAGAGGGGGGGAAGTGGCTCCGGTCTCTGTCCTGGTAGACTTCAAGAATGCCATCCTGAATAGCTGTCCCCAGACCAACAAAGCTCAGTGAGCTTCCACAGTCACTTGAGAGATTTCCAGAGCATGGCTGCAGGGAGATGACCATAGCTGACGCGTGACCGGAGCAGGATGACTCACCTTCACCTTGATTTTAGAAGGGGCCATAACTTTCTTCTTGGCCCTGTTCAAAGGAATGAGCACAGAAAAGGTTTAGAGAATATCCATAGGAGACCAAAACAACACTTACCCCGAGATGTGAAAACACCAAGATACTCACAGGATCGAAGTCAGGTGCCCGTGGCCTCGTCTGCTCTCCTTGAACAGAGTCCTGAAAGACACAGAACACTGGACATCTGTACATGCCCCAGAAAGCTGGGACTCTGCTTCCAGAGCTTTGCTAGTGTTCCCGGAATTCAGTGGCTATCCCTCATTAATTGTCAATTGGCTGGGCACGGTGGCTCATGCCTGTAATCCTAGCACTTTGGGAGGCTGAGGCAGGTGGATCACCTAAGGTCAGGAGTTCGAGACCAGCCTGGCCAATATAGTGAAACCCCGTCTCTACTAAAAATATAAGTAGCAGCCAGGTATGGTGGCGCCTGTAGTCCCAGCTACTGAGCAGGCTGAGGCAGGAGAAGCGCTTGAACCCGGGAGGCAGAGGTTGCAGTGAGCTGAGATCACGCCACTGTACTCCAGTCTGGGCAACAGAGCAAGACTTTGACCCCCACCTCCACAAAAAAAAAGGTCAATCGATTGGTGAGCCAAATTCCTGGTGAGAGGATCACAATGGGCCACACTGGCTGTCCAAAGGCTGAGTGTGGGTTTTTACCAAGAAAGTGTACGGCTCTGCCCCAAACCTCTCATGGTGATGCTTCCCTAAGGGTCAAGCACTTTCCTTACTGCCTATTCCCTCTCTTCCAAAAATAAAATGTGGAGTGACCCAGCATATCTTTGTCCTGAAAAACTCAACAAAAATGTTCTTTATCTGAGTCCAGCCTATGTGGAAAGGACAGCAATTTCAAAGGTTCAAAGATCTGTCAGCACAACAGATGATTTGGGCTCAATCCAGAAAATCACTCCAGATAACTTTCTCTGTCCCATGTATGACAGAAGTACTTCATTCACAGGAAGCAACTTCATACAAGGTAGCCTCTGAGACAGAAGCCTGGCATTTAGTTCCAATAAGGAATCATCCCTGCTACTTTGCAAATGAGACTTCCTCAGGAACATCAAGAAAGACCCAAGAAGAATCCACCTCTCAAATGCTCACAGGAGCCCATATGTTAAAACAGGAAAGTACATACTGAGAAGGGAGGCCAAACCTCAACTGAAGTGGGACAAGAGATGACAAAGACAAAACCCCACAGGCAACTTCCCTTCCTCCAGGGAAAACCCAGAAGACCCTTTCTCAGCTACCTGCATGTCCCCCAATTACTCAGGTGAGATGAGAGTTGAGGCAACTAGATAGTGACTCCCCGCGGGCAAGGATCCTGTCGGCCTGGCACAAAAGCAGCGTTCAAACATGTCTTGACCGCACAGATGCCCTATCTCGGCACACAGCCCTCACCTGGCCTGCATCCAGCCTTTGGGCCAGAGGGGCTTGACTTCAGAGTCCAGGAAGGCTTTCACGCAGTCCTCCCAAGCCTGGGCTTTGTTGTTCCTCTCCAGGTCGTGGCTCTCCAGTTTGATCTTCACCACCTGGCACAGCAGCTCCCTGAGGAGGAGGCAGAAATCATAAACTCCAAACTACTCCAGATGCTTCTTCAAGGTTCCAATCATGTGCTTTCAGCAGCCCTGATGAAAGCAAACGAGCCTAACCTTTGTCAGCAATAGGGGACTTGCTCAGACACTGCCCCACCAACCCTCCAGAGAGGCCAAGTCCCAGTGCGGGCACACCTGATCTCATCATTCCACTGGAACTTCTTCCGGGGTCCCATTATCCTCCTGCCCCCCTTTTCTTCATCTTCTTCCTCATCTGAACAAATCCGGTCCCTCTGCTCCTTGTCTTTCTCCTCTTCCAGCATCCTATGGGGTGAACAGAACTACATGGAGCCCCAAGGTGCTCCTGCCCACCACCTCTCCCCTCACCCTCTGCACAACTGGGACTTCACAAAGAATGAGAAAACATCAAAGAAGAGCTAAGAGGCTCCTTTGGAAATGGCAGTACATACTGAGAAATGGGAGGGCAAGAGGCAAGATGGGAGGGTCACACCACCGAAGTGCCAGGACACACTTACTTGGCAACCTTTGCCTGCGTGTGTGCCTGGCATTCGTCCTGGTACTTGGCCATCTGCTCCGGCATTGCCCGGCCAATGGCTTCCTTCAGCTTCTGGAGAGGCTCCTTCAGACGCCCCCCCTGTGAAGGGTGGTACACAATTCAAGGCAGGTTTACACTTGGGATGCACGACGGGGTGATCACAAGGAGGCAGTGAGGCAGCAGATGTGGCACTGATGAAGATTCAGTCACCCCTCCACCAGGCCCCAAAGCCAAAGAGCTTCACTTCAGTCACCCACCTGTTCATAGAGGTGAAGTTTCCGAGCACGCTTGAGCAGGGCATCCTTGCTGCAGGGCAGGAATGATGCAAGATAGGCATACACCCCAGAGCGGACCTGACTGCTCAACTCCCGAGTCTGCGCCTCTATGCTGAAGAAGAGAACACAGTCACCACTGGCTGCAGCTCACTGCAACTCCTGTCTTCATTGGCTCACCGTCCGTGCAGAGGAAAGTTAGCAGCCAAAGGCAGGTCAGATCCTGTCTTACAGGTCACACAACGTAACTGAGGGCCCACAGAAACACATCTTCAGCAATCAACAAACAAGAACAACTCCCAACCTGATGAACATGGCTAAGTAATGTGGGTCAAGGCTCAGGTCAAAAACAAAACCAGGAAAACAGAGCCCAGAAGAACAAGCTCTGAAGCACTAAATTTCATAGAGAAAACATAAAGCTTTCAAAGTAGAAAGTCATGAGTTAATTAGGGCTGACAAGAAATACTTCCCGGCAGCATTTCTTTATTTTACCCCCTGGTTTCCAGTTCTATCAACCATTATAATGTTAGGGAAAGCCCCACCCCTCCAGTTTCTCCATCTAAACAAGCAAAAAAAAAAAAAAAAAAATTCTCTTCAATGCCTTGAGCTGTCCATATTTGGCACACTCAAGCAGGTAGTCCTTGTTTACACAACCCTCTCATCCACGCCAATGCTCAGGTGCTCTCTGCAGCCTACACTTCCTGACCCAAGGGGCCCATCCAGGTCCCGGCCAGGAGAGGCCATTTGCTAAAACACACCCACAAACTGACAACTCGTCTTACATACACAACCTCCTTAGCTGTTGAGCAACAAGCTTCCCCTGCCACAAACTGCAACCAGGAGAAAAGCTGCAACACTGCAGGCCAGGCCACAAGGATTTGCTTTTCTCAGTCTGGATTTATAGACCTTTGCTCTTCTGCTTTTTAGCCTGATTCACACAGCATGGTGTCTCAGAGGCTCAGGAGTATGGGAACAGCGTTATAGGATGATGCACGTGGCACTAGGATCAGGAGTGTGAGCCAGAAGGGACCGGCCAGGGACACCATGCAACACCTGAGGCAGAGCAGGTCCCTGAGGCCACCAGGCGATCTCTCATTCTTCACAATTCTGAGAGACAGGAAAGCAACACCTTCTCTCTCTCTCCTTATCTCATACCTGCCAAGAAATCCTCTTCTAATAGGCCTTGATTATCATATGCTATTAATGCCTCCTGCCCAAGATCAGGAAGGTCTATGGCTTCTGGAGACAAGTATTTGGTGTCCCTGTTGTGTTTTGTTTTTTAATAGAAAAACAACAAACCATGTTAATCCAATCCTTTTATCTCATTGGTGGTCACCTTTACACAGTTCAATTGTACTCCCATTCTCCCTTGGCTGGCTCACCCCAAGTGCAGTAATAGCAGAAACAGACAGACAGACAGACAGAAGATACTCACTCTAATAGGATTCCATTAATATCCTGGGTGAAGAACTTCTGTCTGCTCTCCCCCTCAGCAGCTCTGGCAGCCTGGTGCAGAGCAGACAGTAACAGCCGTTAGTGCACTTTCCCCACGTGTCCCTCAAGCTCACCCACAGGCACAGGAGTCATCGCTCCATAAAGAGCACCTGTCAATACAATCACACTGCCACCTTTCGACTCCACCCTAGTCCCGGTTAACTTCGCCTGTGATCAATATGCTCTTTTCGAATGCTGCTGCAGCATCTGTGGGCTGCTAGTTCTCCCCAGGACTTACAACAGTCACAGAAAAGAAAATCACAGAGTCAAAGCAATCACAATGCACTCTGTCAGAGGCCAATATGGCCAACTAACCCATGTCCATATGATATCAACTACACCATTAGCTGGGATTTCCATGTATCTACAGTACAAAAATAATCAAAACTTCAACCAGCCTATAGGATTTAAGGGCCTTTTATCTACAAAAATAATAATAATGTGTAGCTCTGGCACTTAAGGACATTAAAACTCTTTGAAAAGTCCTCATCTACTTACGGTATACAACAAGCTCTCTATCATCCAGACCACGTGTATAACTAACCCACCATACCACCTATTAACACAAGGTTATAGGAATTTCGGCACGGTCTTAGTTTATCTTCCAAAAGAACACAGTTAACACACACCCTGGATGGCAACCTCAGAGACTCCTGAAGCAACCATAGTAGGCAGCCAAGACACTGACAGAAGACAGAAAAGCAGGCCCTGTACAAGTTTGCATTAGGGGTTCTCACACTTGGTTGCATACTGAAATTCCCTGGGCAGCTTGGACCAACTCAGGCCACTCAAATCACTATCTCTGGAAAGGAGACTCAGGAATGTGAGTGGCTCAAGTACTCTTTCAAAGCAACCCTGCTGACACTGATGTGCAAAGAGGGCTGGGAACCACTCATCTAAACCCAAGAGCTGCTGGTCTGAAGGTTCTGGGTAAAATAAAATTTCTGAAATCAGACATGAGATATAATAATAACAGCAAACAAGGGTGATAAGGTGACTATCTAAAATGAAGGGATCAACCCCTCTGAAACTTCAGACACTGCTAACCCCTCCACCATCATCTTCCCCACTCATCTCCTCTCACTGCATCCTCTGGGGTCCCTTCCAACCATTCAAACTTCTCCATCTGCCTCCTCCACCAGCTCCTTTCCATAAGTGGACCCCAGGATTCTCAATAGAACCCACTTCTCCCAATACCTTCTTCCCCCTCAGGGCTTCAAAATAATACAGACAACTGTACCCTCAAATCGAAACTAAGCCCTAAACCCTCTCATCTAAGCTCTGGACCAGAATTTCCAGTTACGTCTGAGTAATTTCCAATTACAGGCAATGCTGGGTATAGGCAGAGTATCGGTTACAGGACCCCCGCATATACCAAAATCCAAGTGCACAGTCAGCCCTGAGGAACCTGCCCACACAATAAGTTGACCCTCTATACACAGATTTAGGATCCCTCAAATCAGCTCGCTTTTGGTCAGAAAAAGTCTGCATGTATGTGGACCCACACAGTCCAACCCCATGCTGTTCAAGGGTCAACTGTACTTCTGTGGATGGATGACCCTCTGGTTTGCAAACTCAACTTACACCAGTCCTACTAGCTTCTGCTCTTCTGCCTGTGCTCCCCACTTCTGATAATCGCACTCCAACCTTAAGACCGTCCACTCCTTTCTTCAGAACCCTTCAGCAGCTCTTCCCAAGCCTAGAATCAAACCAAAACTCCTTCACATGGCATTTGGGGTCCTCTACAATCTGGCCCAGCCACCCACCAAGCGGCCCATCTTCAGCTCTGCTCCCCACCGTCTCTTAGGCATCTTCCCCAGGAGGCCGGCCAAGTCCATTGCCTCCAGTCCACTTCCTATATGCCCCCCTCAGCGCCTCTCTTTTACCCCTTAAGTCTAGCTATTTATAGCCGTCTAGACATCACAGAGCTTACTTCATTCTGCTCTGTCCTACAGTCCACCGTCTGCCTATCAGTCCTTTTACATAATGAGCTCACGGAAGATAACAATGGAACCTCGGCCAGGAGCAGTGGCTCATACCTGTAATCCTAACGCTTTAGGAGGCAGAGGTGGGCAGATCACCCGAGCTCAGGAGTTTGAGACCAGCCTGGGCAACATGGCGAGACCCTATCTCTACTAAAAATACAAACAAACAAACAAAAAAGCTCGACATGGTGCTGCATGCCTGTGGTCCCAACTACTCTGGAGGCTGAGATGGGAGGATCACTTGAGCCCTGGGCACGGAGGTTGTAGTGAGTCAAGATCACGCCACTACACTCCAGCCTGGGTGATAAGAAGGAGACCCTGTCTTAAAAAAAAAGAAATGAGTCTTATTCATCAATATATTTCCCATGGCTGCCTGTCACATAATATTTACTCAATGTTGACTGAGTGAATGAATGAACCAATGAACAGGTACTCCTATAAGAAGGCACACCAGAGGAAGAAAAGCTTAACACCAAACAACCACAACTAAGTTGGAAGAAAATGTGCAAAACTCAAGCTTCTAAAGATCCCTTGGCTAGGGGAAAGCCCAGAGGGGAGAAATGAACAGAAGGATAATGACAAAAAGGGCATGACTTTTCAACCAGCCACATGCCAATTTCTTACACTCTTGGAAGCATTCAGAATTCTACCTTGGCACTTGGAGGTACTAGAATTATATTAGTCTGAGAAAAAAATAAAACAACTTTTTTTGCTTAAGCTTATGCTGCTAGTTATAAGATCCAGAAGGACCCTCACATTAATTCAAACTAATTAACAAGTATTTCAAATGCCACACCGTCAGACCCATCAAGAGCTTAAATTTCCAATAAAATTTTATCTCATTTTATTGAGAT
>CAUYLG010021389.1:0-39487 GCA_963573385.1 Cacajao melanocephalus | reverse complement strand
CTAGGAGAGATGAAAAATACCCTCCTTGTCAAAGACAAATGAGATAAATTTTTTTTTGTTATTTACTACTAAAAGTACGATAACTCATCTAGAGAAAGAAGAATATAAAGTAGTAGCAATACATAGTTCTTTTTTTTTTTTGAGACAAAGTCTTACTCTGTTTCCCAAGCTGAAGTGCAGTGGCACGATCTTGGCTCACTGCAACCTCCACCTCTCAGGTTCAAGCAATTCTTCTGCCTCAGCCTCCCAAGTAGCTGGGACTACAGGCACCCGCCACCATGCTCAGCTAATTTTTGTACTTTTAGTAGAGACAGGGTTTCACTATGTTGGCCAGGCTAGTCTCAAACCCCTGACCTCGTTATCTGCCCACCTCGGCCTTCCAAAATGCTGAGATTACAGGCGTGAGCCACCGTTCCTGGCCAGCTTATACTTTAATTAGAGAGAGCAAATCCACATAGGAAATGACCAAAGAAAAATTGTAAAGCCATAGACAAAGTCATTTTGGTCTAGCAGAATGAAGTGCAAGTCTGATGAAGTGGATGGCTCCCTTCTCAGACAAATATTTTTAATGAACCAAAGTCAAATACACAGGATGACAAAGAGAACTGGTTATATTTTAAACATTTCCCCAGGTTGAGAACCCTAGAAAGCTGCATAATTAAATACAACACTAAACATTCTTTTTCGTGGCATTAGGCTCTCAGAGTCAACATGACTTATGTACTCAAACCCAGTGCCAGCTGGTTCACTGGCTAAAAAGTGAAAAGTTCAGTCAGAGCAGTTATCTTACATTTTAACCCTTTTCCCATTTGCCTTGAGAATACGCAGTGGTGGCCTCAAAGAGTGTTTATGTAAAATTAAATGAGTGCTGGCAGTGAGATGCACTTTTTTTTAATGGAAAAGGGTTAATTTTAGGCTCTTTGAGGCTGAATCAAATCTGACTTATTTTCAAAGTGAAAGTAAAATATAAAAACTGTTTTGGGGGTTATTTCTAAACAGTACTACCCTCAGAATCATCTGAGTCATCAGAATTGTCTATTTCAGAAAAATTGGATTCATCAAACTAATCTTCGGCCAATAACTCTTTGAGAACAATGTCAACATCATGTGTAGGAATGCCATGTTTTCTAGGATTTGACATTTTCAATGATCAAGAATTACTATTAAATATGTTTTGTAAATGGAAGTCTTACTACTAAAAACAGAGTGCTATAAATAGAATGATGTCTTCTATTTCCTGGTTTACAAAGTTGACATACTAGAGTGATGCGGAAATAATAATCAGAGCAAGATATTTCATGGCTAAGTTATCTCAGGGTAAACGCTGCTTCTGTAGGCACGGCAGGCAAGTAGCACTGGGGCAAGCGAGAAAAGGGTTAAACACTGTTATAATAAGTTTAACTTAAAAATAAACTGAGTTTAATCAAGTTATTCTCCTATGTTGGCACTAGCAAAGTCATTATCAAGGGATAAAAAATCGTTTCGTTTTTTCATTTTCTGGAAGACATTCACAAACAAACGAAGGGATATGAAATTGTTCCACCCTTCACTTTAACTGAAGCAGTGCTGGCGCAGTAGAGTAGAGTGTATAATTGGTCCTACATATATGTTATTCTTTTCCCTCATTCATGAGGCTCATCCATACAGTTTTTCTCTTCTGTGCGCTCTGTGGTAAGAATATGCTTCCTGCTCCAGTGACATCAGGCTTGGTCATGTGACTTGATTTGGCCCCAGTGTGAGCAGAAATGATGTGTACCTTTTAACAGCTAAAGCTTTAGACCAAGTGTGGTGGTTCTACCATCATTCTTTTCTTTCTGACATGAAAATGGCATGTGTCAAATGGAAGTTATTCCTTTAGCCTGGATCCCAGAGAATGAAGACTTACGGAACAGAATCTGGTCTGTAGTAATAAGTCACATGAGCAAAGCATACACCTTTGTATGTAAGCCACTTAGAATTTGGAGTGTTTTATTATTATTATTATTATTATTGAAACATAACCTAGAGAAAAATAATAAATGTAAGTTGATATTTATGGGTAAACTTTCTTATTTCATCACAGTTATCCTTGTTTCTGTAACCAGGTACTCTTTGTCACCTTTCTAACTCCATTTAATATTAGGCTTATTATTTCTCTTAAAATTCAGGGCATATTGAATTTTAAACGTTCATTAACATTTGCAATTATTTGATAAGATATTTTGTTTCTTCTTGGGGTAGGTTAGTGAGTTTTACAATTGTGATCATTGTCAGACAAAATATGAGTGAATGGGAAATTATATACATTGTTAGGTAGCTCCCTCCAACTATAGCAACATGATGTAGACTCAGCCTGAAGCCAAAATGTCTGGATGAGGCCTTTTCAGTTGTAGAATTAGCTAACCACAATTGAGATAAGGCCCAATACACAAAATCAAACATCTGGATTAAAATTTAAAAGGTAGTCAATCATCTTGATATTTCTTTATTGTCAACACACTCAACCTTCAGATATTAAATAGATGGTCTTAACCATGTTGGCTGAAAGTTTATGGCTTCACTAGATCACAGCAGAGGCTCCCAGAGAAGCCATCAAGACGAAGCTAACAGTTTTCTAAGAGTAGAGAGAAGTTTTTATTGTCAAAATTTCAGTGCTGTCCTGGGAGGTGTTGGACCTGATTCCCATTTATCATGGTCACATCTGTGCTTCTGACTTATATGATAGTCCTTCTTTTATGAGTAAACATAAAAGGAATTTTGGTTTTGTGGAATACTGTCAAGAAAAGTGAAGAGGGGGTCTGGTCTGGCACCATTCCCAGGTCTAAACTTTGTGGAGGTATCCAGGGAAGAGTTGCTATTAATTGACATTGACAGTCAAATGAAATGGGTCAACTCCTGGTGATCCAAGGCTATTTATGCAAGCCCCAGAAAACTCAAGTTCTCCTCTTCCTGTTGTTTGAAGCCTTCCCTTGAGTTGTTTTGGTCTTTACCAACATTTGTACCAGAAAAGCAGAAAGTGTATTGCCAACTTTAAGTAGCTCAGAAAATAAGTTAGCATGGAGGATGCTAAACCATTGAGCTGTGAAGATTATAAATTAATTCACACATGAAGGTACACAAATCATTAAGCATTGGCTGGAAATCACTTCAATGGAGATCCAACCAACCTCCTTCCATCTTGTCTAAATGAGGATCACTTACTGATCCTCTAAAAAAAGATTCTAGAATCACCTCCCTGTGAATCCTTCCCAATCCCTCTTAGTCAGTTGATTTATCCCTCTTCTGGACTGTCTTAGCACTTTGTACATACCTTCGTCATACCTTTGCAGCAGCACTGTTACATTGTGCTGCTGTGCTTTCAAATACAGGATATATCAATAGTATGACAAAATAATAAAAAAAAATCAGATATCTAATGTAACTATTAGATTTTCCACCAAACACATGGAAAAGAATCCAAATAGGTTGTTTTAAATACTTTTGAATAAAGAAACACACAATTTAACTGAATTTTTAATCTTCTTACCTATCAGGTGATTATATCATAGTGGTTTCATAAAGACTTAGCTCAAATAGGTATGTAACTTGACTTTTGATGGAGTGCATAAAAATGATACCCAGATTATTTAGAGGCTTAAAATTAAAGGCTCAGTATACTTTAATTCCAACACAAATTCATTTATGAATAAATCCAAAGAGAGACTATTTCTTCTGCATGAGTGACATATTTCTTTATTTTAATTCCAGATTATTTGTTTATTTCTCCACCAAGAATTTATTGACTCTCTCCTCTGTGCCTCCCACATTATGGAGTTTGCATTCTATTAATGGAAAACAAACTAAAAAGTAATCACAAAGTCAAGATTGAATAGTGATGAAGTCTCTGAAAAGACTACAAACAAGAAGATGTGAAAAAGAATGGGGAGGAGTGGC
This sequence comes from Cacajao melanocephalus, assembly GCA_963573385.1. NCBI lineage: Eukaryota > Metazoa > Chordata > Mammalia > Primates > Pitheciidae > Cacajao > Cacajao melanocephalus. The sequence continues at coordinate 35,575 of CAUYLG010021389.1, read as the reverse complement.
TACATTAGAGTGATTCATCAGGGAGGGCATATCCTGGAATAATACAAAAGAGCCAACTGCGAAAACTCAAGATCAGAGGCTAGAACACAAAGGTCAAAATGGAGGCAACAGTGTATTAGAGAAACGGAAAGCAGGCAGATTGTGGGAGTTAAGATGGTTTTGACTACAAGTAACAGAACATTCAACTCACTCAACACATTTAAATGTACACATGTACACACATACACTAAGGAGTATAGATTATCATACTTCAGAAAGTAGAGCTAGACTTGGGTTATTCAATTTTTCAATGACATTATGAAGAATTGGAGTCCTTTCAGTATTTCATGCACTATATTCAGCCTGTCATCTTTGTCCTTTAGATAGGTCCCCTCAGGGTCCCAAGATAAATTAATAGTTCCAGCTGGTCATCACATGTGGGACAGGGATGTTTAGCTGAAGAAGAGATTATCTCTGCTTCTTTCTTTGTTTTTTAAGAGAGAGATCTTTTCAAGAAGGCTTCAGCAGACTTCCCTTGTGGCTCACTGGATAGAATCATATCACATTTCAGGGCCGAAGCAAATTACTGTCCAGGAGTCTGAATTACCATGATGAGTTTGCTTCAGTCAGAATTCCCACCACTAAATTGTGTATCCAGATATTACCTTCACTGGGTACTGAGTATCAGAAGAAAGTTAGACTTTTGCTAGCAAAGAAGAAAAGGCAGCCTGGGCTTGGGTTGCCAACCATCAGGGTCTGCCTCAGCAGGTCAATGTGGCTAGAGTTATGTGAATGAGAGAAAGAATGGTTCAAAATGACTTTGAAGAGGTAGACAGGGATCAGTTTATTTAGGGCCTTCTAGGTCCTGGGAAGAAGAATAAGTATTACTTACTTTAAGTAAAATGGAAAGCCACTCAACAAAAATAACATGATCAGGTTTACAGTTTTACAGGTTCCTCTGTAGATCTGCACTGTTTAATATAATGTAAACCACATAGGTAATTTTCTGTTTTTTAATAGCTACATCATAAACAGGTAAAAGGATGAAAATAATTTTAATATGTTGTAGTTAACCCATATCCCCAAATGTTATCATTTCAACATTTAATCAATTTTAAAAATCTATAAAATATTTTACGTAATTTGGTATTGATTCTTCAACATCTAGTGTTTACTAGGCACATTTCAAGTGCTCAATAGTAGCTATTTTATTAGACAGTGCAGGAGTAGATAACTGATTATGAAGAGGAAAAAAAGGAATAGAGGAAGCAGGGAATAGATATTCCTAGCAACAGTTTTGGTGACCTTAAAGATTAACTTATTTAAACCCTTACCTTCCCAAAAGTACTGTATACATTTTATTTTTAAACCTTTTTGACCATATTTTAAATTCTTACATAGGTAGCCTTGTTTTGTTTGTGTAGCCTTTAATTTTTAAAAACAGTGAAGACTGTAGTATTGTGTAGGCACAATCAGAGTTCTACAGTGAAGTGTGGAAAAAGGAAAGAAAATATAGGAACAAAATTTCCTTGGGATTTTTTTTGCATTCATCTATCTACCCGCTTCCTGCTTGACCTCACTCCTGGACAATCACAATAGCCTCTTGAATAAAATCTCTTGAGTCTAATGTTTGTTTCCTTGCTCTAATCTTTCCTGAGTGTGACTGGTTGATCTCCCCAAAATATCACTTTGGTGTCACTCCTCTTATTAAAATAGAACAAAACTCACTGCTTGTATAATACAATTTAACTTTTTCACCGGAACTCCAAACATCTTACACCATATCCCTTTTCAACCATGTCTTTCACTGCTCCGTTTGCTCCATCTTCATTTGGTCCAAATCTAACTACTTGCCATTTCCCGCAGGTACCTTGAGATTTGCCACCTCCGTAGCCCATTCTGGGTTCCTGCCTCTACGTGTCTTCCTGTGGTAGTTTACCTTATCCTTCAAGACTCTGCTTAAAAATGATTTTCTTGTATTACTGACATAAGAAATATTGTCTGCGCCTCGGAAATCTCTGAGCTCTTCATTTACACCACTTTTGCTTGTTTTAAAATGCTTAACCTGTTCCAGAAACTCTGATAAGTTCTTTCCATGGGTTATCTCATTTTGAACTCTCAACTGAAGGAGAGGAGTACTCTATGATTCTTATTTGACAAAGGAACAAACTGGTTTTCAAGAGGTTATTTGTCTAAGATCACGCAACTAGTAAATGGCAGAAACATAGCAAGCCTAATTGCCTTTGTGTCCAAAATGTTTATATATCATTTTCATCCATACCACACAGTCAATGGGCTTGGAATAGAGGTCTATACACTATTTCCTTGCTGTGTTACCTTGGACAAGTTGTTTCACATCTGTGGGTGTCAGAATAAGATTTAAGTAAAAGTTCTTGGCATCCTCTTCCTACTATAACATCCTATTAATCTATCAAAACACAGAGGAGAGAGAACTTTCAAGAGGATTAACATTTCATTTTGCTATCCCCCCAGAATGTCACTGGTTTGAGAAAACTGGCCCAAACAGGGACAAAGCATGTATGCTGATCTTTCCAAATGCAGGAGAGATTAAATGTTTTAGGAGGGTATGATCTTACTTCTCAGAAATATAAAAATTGACACTGAAAGATGGCATTTGCCAAAATAGAATGTTTTTAAAATCAGAAGTTCTTGCCAAGCCCAATCCCTCTAAGAGTCAAGTTCTTTCCTGCCGCCCCCCCCCAACTTTTGTAATGAATAATGTGAATAATAATTTTCTCTTAATAACACCTTTCTTCGGGAGGTCATTGTGTGTTACTATTGGAAAAGCAACTTTTCCTGTTTCTAAGAAATAAGGCCTCACTGAAAAAGCTCCTTGGACTTCCTGGACATCGGATCAACCTTTCTTGTGCGCATATTTTAAAAATATGTGGCTAAGTGGAGTGTGAAGGAACCCAAAGCCTGGATTTAGAAGCTGAGTAAAAAAGTGCAAGGTAAAGCACATTCCTTCATTCTCTGAGCTCTCCACACAGAAAAATAGCTTGGGATGTGCAGCAAACTGAAACACAGATGCATACACTCCCTAGCAAATATAGCTGTTCTGATACGTGGCTTGAAGGCAAGATCCACCTTAACATCTATCCCCAGCTAGGCTCTTGCAGTGAAAGGAAAGGCATCTGACAGATAAATCGGATTATGAGAGACCTAGAACAGGTCTGAAAGAATCAACTAGTCCATTCCTCCTCTGCCCAAATCTTTACAGTCCTTGGGTAAAAGATCACAGGGCCTAGGTAGCCCACCAGCCTGTTCTCCAAGTGAGAGATTGGAGGCTAATGGCTATTAACCTGTAAAAAACAGACTTTTTGCTGGTCTCCCACTGTAGTAGGAATCAGATAATACACTCTTGTGTTCACAGGCAAACACATATTTTGCACACATCTCAAGATAAGCTGTTATGAGAGAAACATGTCTGTTTTGAGTATTTTGTTGTGTGTGAAGAAAGAAAAATTCGGATTTTATTGTTAAGGAGTCTTCAAAACTAGAACAGTTCCCTTCTTTTTTTTTATCATAAATTCTCATTTTGTAATTTAATCATCTTTTGCTTTGTTTCGATGGACAAGGCAGAAAGAACATGGTAAGAAGCAGCTCATCTCCAGCACAGAAGTCCACCCACATACTGGCAGCATTGTGCTCCTTCTCCCCAAGAGTTCTCTCTTCTCACCATCAGGGAGCATGCTCTTGAAACTGGCTCATCATGCTTCATTTGAAGATAAGAGGTCCAGGGGTCTTGTTTTATTGGAAGTGGTATGAAATGAGCAGCAAATGTCCTCTTATATCTCCCTTTCTGACCCTGACATATGTCCCTGTGAGCACACAGGAGTATATGTGCAAACATACATATGCACAAGCACACACAAATCCTTTTCATTCTGGCCCTTTCATTTACTCTGCAAATGTAACTGAGAGTTTACTCTCTGCCAGGGGCTTTTCTGGAAGTTGGAATATGAGGAAGAATAAAAATAATTATGGTCTTTTCTCTCATGGGAACTTATGCTTTCATATGGGAGGCAGATCTTTGTCAGATGACTACCCCAATGTCTGTGAGTACAAATTTCAATAAAGATTTTGAAGGCAAGCCTGAGAGTACCATCAGTCTGAAGAGAAATATGGCAACCTCCAATACATCTCATCTATAAATTCTGGATGAATAAGAACCAGGAATAACTAAAATTTATCACCAAGAAGTTTTCTTCATGCAAGGCATCCAGCTCTATGCTAAAAGCACACCAAAGTTGGAGGGACTTCAGATAAGCTTTCAAGATTCTAAACTTCAACCTGGTGTGGTTTGCAGTTTCTCTCTTGCTAGATACATCTCTTGCTGGCTACAGTCCATTCTCAACAATGCTCTCTTGGAATTTCTTACATGTGGAGAGACAGGCTGATAATCCTGGCTGAATTTCCCAAAGTTACTAATTTGTGCCATTTTGGGATACATGAAAGTTCTGACTGAGACTTAACAGGACCTTGGGCAAACAAGGATGGCTGACTATTAGAGGGAGGAAATTTTGATGCAGCTGCCTGTGTAGATACCTACATACTTCCTTTTCTATGCATTATATAACCGGATGTCACGCCCCATTCCAGTCTTGTGGACTTTTCATAACCAGTCTTTTTATGTGTTGTGTGTAAAGCTTGAAATAAAGCTGCCTTTGACTACCATGCCATAGAAATGATGGTTTTGATTCCAGGTGTGTCAGGTAATAGAAAATTTCGGACATGCATTTTTTCTTTACAATCAGTTTATATCCCTTCAGTGACATTTTCATTACCTTTGTGTGTCTGTTTGTAGATTTTTTTTCTCCGCTTAAGTAGATGGATGTTATTTACTATGCACTCCATGTTTATTTTAAGAAATTGGATCATTAAATCCACATCTCATGTTTTAGCAAATGACCTTCAAGTATAAAATGAGGTGAAGGCTGTTATTTTTAAGAAGAAAGGAAAGCTTTGTGAAAGACCATGGTGAGTGAATTTTGCTGTATCTGCTTCTGTTTTCTCCATTGTTCACCAGAAAACCACTTGTCTGATCTCCAAAGAAATGGTTGTTTTATGCTCTAAAAGAGCTCAAGCCCCCAAATAATGAGGCTGATGTAACACTGGAAATAGTCAAAGGGGATAAATCCCTGATGTAAGAAAACACAGTTTGCTTTGTGTGTTCTTTAAGAGTTGAATACTGCAGTGATCCTGGAGGTATTTGCTGCACTGCTGAGGTAAGCACAATGCTTTAAAATGGTCTGTGACACCCACAGCAAGATTAGTAATTAGCCAGAAATGTAAATGGTAGGTCAGCAAGTCTCTTTATCATATTAAGAATGAGTTTAATTGTCAGGAGTTTGTTTGCTTTTTTCACATTCTTAAGTATGATGTAAGGTTTCTCCAACTGGAAGAAACACCTTATTTCCCTCACTTAGATGGAATTTGTAATGTTGTCTGAGCTTTGGATTTTGTTTTCTAGTGAAGTTTTATGCCTCTATAAGTTGTCTTAATCAATAAAATCCTCATCTTGCAACTCCTGGGAAGGCCTAGTGATACTGCTGCTGAATCTTGTGGATATATGCAGTAAGTGATAACCTCTATGTCAACTGGGGCCTGAAATAGGATGACCCAGATGACCACACACACACAACACACACACACGCACTATGACTATGTATAATATAGCAATAATACTTGTTATGATTTGGCTTTGTGTCCCCACCAAAATCTCATTTCAGCTGTAATCCCTACGTGTTGAGGAAGGGACCTGGTGGAAGGTGATTGGATCATGGGGAGGTTTCCCCCATGCTGTTCTCCTGATAGTGAATGAATTCTCATGAGATCTGATGGGTTTATAAGAGGTGCTTCCCCCTTTGCTCTCGCTGTTTCACCTGCCACCATGTAAGATGTGCCTGCTTCCCTTTCTGCCACAGTTGTAAGTTTCCTGAGGCCTTCCCAGCCAGGTGGAACTGTGAGCCAATTAAACCTCTTTTTAAAAATATAAATGAATTATCCAGTTTTGGGCAGTTCTTTATAGTAGTGTGAAAATGGACTAATACAATGATTATTATTTCACTTGAATAGTATACATGTATAGTAGTTTCAGAATTAACTAGTATTCTCACAGGAAACAATTTTATCAACTAGAGTATAGTACTTGTGCAGTTTGTTTTGACTTTAGTTTCACAGAGTTCACTCATTTCCAAAGTTATAGTCAGCACTTTTCCCTTCTGCCCCCTTTAGTGAGGTTACTTCATATATTTATAATTTAGTTAGACACTTTTGTGGCATTCTGTATGGAATCCTGAAATCTCTGAACCTTCTAAATGATTTTTCGGAATTTCCAAACACTAAAGTACACTCTGGGTGTCTGAAGTTTCATGAGTTTTGTCAAAAGCATAGTGTCATGTGTCCACCATTAAAGTATGACATAGAATATTTCCACCACCCCAACATGTCCCCTGTGTGGACCCCTGGCAAACACTGATCTGCTTACTGCCTCTACAGTTTTGCCTTTATCAGAATGCCATATAAAAAGAATATATGACATGTACCCTTTTCAGACTGGCTCCTTTCATTTGGTATAATGCATTTAAGATCTGTCCATGTCTTTACTTGGTTTGATAACTAATTTCTTTTATTGCTGAATAGTTTTCTATTGTATGCATGTACCAAGATTTATTTATTTATTCACATCTTTGTTGTTTCCAGTTTTTGGCAGTTATAAACAAAGCTATTATAAACATTTGCATTCAGATCTTGTGTAGGCACAAGCTTTCAAATTAGCTGGGTGAATACCTACTAATATGATTGCTAGATTATATGGCAAAACCATGATCAGTTTTGTAAGACATCACCAAACTATCTCTCAAAATGGCACCTTGGTGAGAATAAAAGCTCCACTTTCATTCCCATCAACAATGAATGAGAATTTCTGTTGCTCCACATCTCTGACAGCAATTGATAATTAGCCATTGTAGTAGTCAATGGCTAATTGACTATTAGTCATTAGTATGGTATCTCATTTTATGTTAATTTCCTTAATGATGTGTGATGTGAAGCATATGTTCACATGCTATTTGTCATCCATATACTTCTTTTATTTTTTTAAATTGTGTTGCTTGTTTTCTTATTGTTGAGTTCATGTCTTTTTAGTATTATTTATGGTGAAACAAGAAGCATACATAAAATGTTGCCGCCAAATATTGGAATGCAACGTTTGTCTTTAGGAAAAGAACTTGTGCAATTGAGTTACAAGCTGAACTAACTGCTTTTTTGTTCTGAGAACACCAGCTTTACTTGGGGGAAAAAATACACTGATGAAAAAATTGGGATGCGCGGCTATGATTTTCTTAAAAATGAACAAAGAGGACCTATAACTTCAAGAAATCAACTGTAATTTTTTTCCCAATGATAACAGTTGTACTTTCAAGTGAAAATTAAAATTTTGGAAAACTTCATCTGCCACAGTTGGCTTGAAAACTCACCTCTTAAAGACTTTTGCTGATAACATTGATGGTGATATTAACAAGTATAATTATAATACAGTGTGTCAACATTCAGAATTCCTGCTTAATTCAATAAACCAAAATGTTCCAAATGACAAATATATGTTGTTGCAAAATCATGTATGAGTTCATTAAAACACAAAATAGATTAGTGGGTTTTAAATTAGTTTAAAGAAAGTTCATGAATATGGCTTCAGATTTCACCATGCAACTAATGTTGAAAACAACTACTACTTCTCAAATTCTGGCATAGTGTCAAACAAAACTATCTACAATTATCTTTAAATGTTACCAAGACTAAAAATCTTTGTGAGGCTGGATTTTCTTCATATATGCTTCCACCAAAGCAATGTATGGCAACAGATTGAATGCATCTATTAAAAATATTCTAATAATAATAGGCAATGGATTAATTTTTCCATTGATAAATATTTGTAAAAATTATGTTTTCCCTTTTTTAACCATTTAACTATTTTATTTATTTATTTAAATTTTCTCTTAGAGAAAACCTGCTTACATGTACCTTTTATTGCTGGATTTTCATATAAAAATTTTATTTTTATTTACTTAATTCCCAGTTTTAATTTCATATGCGGTAAATATGACAGGCACATAAACAAAAACCTGTTAGAGTTGTTAAGAATTTTTAAGAGTATAAAGAAGGTTGAAAAAAAACATTTTGAGAATGTTGTACTAAGCTCTACTGCAGCATTGTTCCATACATTTATTTTCATTCAATTGAAAATATTTTCTAATTTTTTTTTTATATTTTCTAATTTTCTTTCTGATTTTTGGTCCTATTTATTTAGAAGTATGCAGCCTAGCTTCCAAATATCTAGGGTTGTTTTTTTTTCTCAGGTATCTTTCTGGTTTTGATTTCTAATTTAATACCGTTGTGGTCAGAAAACATACTCTGGTTTCAATCCTTTTAAATTTATTGAGACATATTTTACGGCCCTCCATATGGTCTATCTTGGTGCATTTTCCATGTACTCTTGTAAGAGGTATATTTGCAATTTTATGTATAAAGTTCTTTAAAACTTTTCTTGATTGATCATTTTGTTATCATTTAATGTTCTGTATCTCTGGTCATATTCCTTACTCTGATGTCTACTTCTTATAAAATAATAAAGCTAGGTCGTGATTTTTTTTTTTTTTGTACAGAATGACAATCTTTGCCTTTTAACAGAGTATCATCCATTTATATTTAAATAATTGTTGCTATGATTTTGTTAATTTACTTTATATTTATCTCTTCTGTTCATTGGTGCCTTTTTATTTGATTTTTCTCTCTTTTGGGATTGCTTGCTTGTTTTTGGGATTCCCTTTTATCTCCTCTTTTGGCTTCTCAGTGACTATACCTTTATATGTTGTTTATTTTGTTTTGTTTTGTTTATAGTGGTTATTGTAGGCTGTGCTGTCAAATGCAGTAGCCACTAGCCATATTGCTTCCTTAGTTCAATTCCTTAGTTACATGGGCCATATTTCAAGTGCTCGTTAGCCTAGTGTGGCTAAGGATTACTGTATTGGTTATGTAGAGAACACGTCCATCATTGCAGAAAGATCTATTAGATAGCTGTGCTCTGTGACTCACAATATGCATCTTTAGATTAACACAATCTACATTCAGATAACATTATCATCTTCAGTTAAGAACCTTAAAACAATATTAATCTATTTTTCCACTCCTGTCCTTTGTGTTCTTGTCGTATACTTTATTTCTGCTTGTGTTTAAATCCCCATAATACAATATTATTTTGACTTTAAATTGTCAAATATCTTCTTTAAAAATTAACAAATAAGAAAAAAGTACTTTACATTTAATCTACACATTTACTCTATAGAGTACTCTTCAATTTTTTTTTATAGATTTGAGTTTTATCTGTAATTGGTTTCCTTAACCTGAAAACTATCCTTTAACAGTTCTTTTAGTTTATGTCTATTAACTGCAAATAATATTAACTTTGTTTAAAAAAATGTGGTTATTCTTATCTTTGTTAGCCTGTACATAACATGTTGTTTTCCTGTAGCTACTTTTTACATTTCTTTCTATGTTGTTTGCTTTTTGCCATTTGATTATAGTGTGCCTTTGTATTGTTTGTTTTAGTTATATATTGCTTTAGGTTAATTGATCTTCTTTGACCTGGGGTTTACTACTTTGATCAAATTTGAATTTTTGGCTGGGCATGGTGGCTCATGCCTATAATCCCAGCACTTTGGGAGGCCAAAGTGGGTGGATCACATGAAGTCAGGCGTGGCCAACATGGTGAAACCATGTCTCTACTAAAAATACAAAAATTAGCTGAGCATGATGATGGGTGCCTGTAATACCAGCTACTCGAGAGAGTAAGGCAGAAGAATTGCTTGAACCTGGGGGAGGTAAAGGTTGCAGTGAGCTAAGACTGTGCCACTGTACTCCAGCCTGGGCCGCAGAGCAAGACTCTATCTCAGAAAAAAAAAATTGCATTTTTGCTTCTTTTTCTTTAAGTATCTGTCCCTCCACTTCTCTGCTTCTGAGACTGTATGATAGACTTGATATTATCCCTCGGGTCACTGATGCTCTATTCATCTCTCTTTCCTCTCTCTACTTCAGTTTGGACTGTTTCTACTACTATGATGACAAGTTCATTGGTCTTTACTTCTTCAGTGTCTAACCTGTTATTATGTACACACAGTGATTTTGTTTTAATTTCAAATATCTATTTCTGTTCCAGATTTTTTTGTTGATAATTTCCATGACTCTTTATTATATCCATGTTTTCATTTAGCCCTTAAACATATTTATAATACTGATATTCAAGTTTTTGTTTGTTAATTTCAATTTCTCTCCTGTATTTTGATGTATTTCTATTGGGCAAAGTTTCCCCTGTTTATAGGTTATATTTTCCTGTTTCTTCACGTGTCTAAAAATGTTTGATCAGATACTAGACATAATGATTTTTGTGTTGTCCAGGGTGTGAATTCTGTTTTCTTTCTTTAAAGAGGATTGAATTTTATTTGAGTAGGCAGTTAAGTTACATGGGCTATCAGTTGCTTTATCCTTCCATGCTTATTTTAAAGCTTCATTCAGGTGTGTCGAACATGGCCTTTCCTTTAGAGCTTACTCCTGAGGTCCTGCCTTCCTATCAAATGCCTTTGATGTTCTAGAAAGTGTCTGCATTCCAATTGGTGAGAACACAAACATTTCTCAGCACTGTGCCACTTTTAGAAATGACTGAGCTCCCCAACAGTTTCTTTGTTTCCAACAGTGGTCCTTTCCCAGGACTCATGGTTTCTCACCCTGTGTCTGGTATGCAAACCTGGTATGCAAGTAAACACTGAAGGAACCCTTATGTAGATATCCAGAGCTCTGTCTTTGCATAATTACCTTTTACCTGGTACTCTACTTCACAAATTCCCATGGCTTCAGCCTTTCTGAGCACTAGTCTGTCTTCTTGGCTCAATGAGACCAACATGATCTGCTTTGATTGCTCCTTCCTGTGCCAGGATCTAGTAAATGCCTCCAGGCAAAAAGCTGGGGTGATAGAAAGGCTTACATCCTGGGTTTTGCTTCTCTTAAATATTATATTCTTGTGCTGACAGCTTTTCAGTGTCTTCAAACTGTTGTCTCATAATTTAGTCCGGTTTTGTACTTGCTTGCAGCAGGAGGACTAGTTGGTACCAGTTACATATTACAGTTGGAATCAGAAGCCGATGTTTAGTTTTGACACTATAGAAAATATGAAACAATTGAATGTTTTTGAGCAAAAGGATGACATGGTAAATATTGCATTTGAGAAGAATCAGTACTGAGAAAGACAGATGGATTCAATGGTAGACGAACTAGGACCAGAAAAACCATACAGAGAATTGTAAGCCAAACGTAGGATGAACAGAACCTAAGCTGGGCTAGTGGCGATGCAATGAACACGCACTACTAGGAGGGGAAACCTTGTCTCTAGGCTTATTGTTCAGCAGAAATTGGGCTGGGAAAGTATGCGTGTTAAAATGTTCCTGGAAGGGTACTTGAAGAAAGAAAAAGTACTAATAAATGGTAACATTTACTGAATGCCTACTATATTCTTAATGTTTTCATATTTTATTTTATTTATTCCTCAAAATAATCCTGTGGATGTTATTATCCCCAATTTATACATGAGGAGACTGAGGCTCAAAGAGGTAAAGTCACTGGGCTAAGTAAAATTAGTTGGAAATGATAGAGTCAGCCTTCAATTTCAGATCTGGTTATCTGCAGACCTTAAGCTCTTTCCATAATCATGCTTCCTCTATAGAGTGGAGCAGATGTAGCTCTTAGAAGCCATATTCATATCAATGGAAAAGTGTTAGCCACGTTAAAAATAGAATGTACAAAAACCTAACGTGCTCTACCCAAGTAGAATTAGAATTAGAAGTTACAGAGCCCTGAAGTCTCTGACAAATCTCCACCAAAATGGAATTTGGAGGTGACTTTTTACTATCTATATGGCAGACTGGTTGCTTCTAAATATATTAGCTTAACTCCAACTACCAGATAATTTCCCATTGCCAGTTGCACATGCCTAGGTGAAGTGTCTAAGGTTTATTCATTCAATGCCCTAATTAATTGTTTGTGTTTGTTTACTAAGAGTCGTAGTGCATCAAAAACATCTTCTGTTTAGCTTTAAAACCCCTCTGAATAACTTTGGGAATACAAGAGAAAATGTACGCATGATTTGCTACTTTCCCAGATTCAGCAACGACTTCTTGAGAGGTTTTTATTTCCCTTACAAGAACATTCACCAACCCCTCTTTCTCTTCCTCTTTCTTTCTCTCTTACATTCTTTTTTTTCTTTCTTTCACTCTCATTTTCTTTCCTCTCTTTATCTTTCTTTCAAAAATAAAAAAAAAAAAGAACATTCACCATCAATGAAATGGATAGGCTGGAGATAAAGTGACCAAATCGGCATTCTCTGTGAAGTATTTGGTTATCGTCAGACATAAACCAGTGGCATTCATGGCATAGACCCTGCTATTTTAACACTGGACAGGTAATTGAATGATCCTCATGAGAGTGGGTTGGTAACATTAAGTATAAAGAGACTTCTCTTTGACGATGTATCCTCCATAACTCCTTTCTGTCTCTGCTCCGTTACTCCCTTTCCTTTTTTCTATACCACTTGTACTGCTGGGCCAGAATAAATATTCTCATCCCAACGATGAGCTACCAGTAAGTTATTTCAACAGCAGGATATCTGCAAATGAAAAGGTCCTGAGAGAAAGTGTATATGTGTGTAAATCTGTCTGAGAATTACTGTCTCGTCTAATCTTTGTCCAGTATGTTCTGTCTGAAAGTGTTAATCTATTTGACAAATGCTAGATAACAATACAAATCAGTGGCAATGACATGATAGAATCTGCACTAACAAATACAGAGAAAGATCTTTAGCGCTTTAGGTAGTCACAGCAGAGGTTGAACAAGGCTCCTGGTCTTTCTGTTTTCTATCTATGGTTTGCTGTAATATTTCAGAGCAAGATGAACAAATACTTCAGAAAATGGCCCCTGACCCACTGGGCTCTTCACCCTCTTGCAGAAGCCTGCCAGGAATTGGTTTCAGCAGCAAATGCCAGAAGATGGATCAGGCTCATCCCTTTCACCTCACTTAGCTGAGCTACAGATGTTATTCATATTCATCACAGTGTCCAGCTCTTTGACAAAAGTACAGAGTTCCTTGGCTCAATAAAAATCATATGTCATCGAGTTTCCTGGGTTAAGTGCATGCTACTTAAAAAGCATTTCCCTTTGTCTATTTGTTTGATAAGATGTTTGGAGACCTCCAACATCTGCATATCGGTTGCAGCCTCCACTGTTGCCAAACACCCTCTTGCCTCTACTTCGTTCTCTAAGGTGCTCACTTACTCTGCTCAGCTCTATGCATTGCTATCTTTTGGCAACTCTCAATTTTTTCCTTGAACCCAGTGAAATGTAGATGCTCTCTATCCAAAGTGCAGAATGTTGGGAGCAGAAGGAGGAGGCAGTGTAGCTTCACACAGTTTTATTATTTCCTGCCCTTGGTCTCAATTCCAAAAGCTGAAGATTATTTCCAAATGTGCCCTGCAGCCAATCCCATCATTACATGGATATTAGGTCCTACAACCCAGCATTGTGGCTTAGGCATCCCTGTGCCTCATGAGACCATGTGTGGGTTAAGTTTTGACATTGAAAAAAAAATAACAACCTTGTAGAACTGATTGAAAACATACACAGTGTGGCAGGGCATGCGTGTGGATCCCAGGCTGTGGCTTCATCGATCTGAACAGAAAACATGGTACTACAAAAAAATCACTTTAAAAATAGACACCTTTTAAAATTCTTCTTTCTATCCATCTCTATCCACATAAATTAGTTTGAAGGAACATCAGAGTTTACATGTAAAAGTTATGCTTTGGAAAACTATTTGTTTTCAATATGCAGTGGAACCTCACTCTAATCTCAACAGTTTGCAGTGAAATTAAAGGCATCATTGAATAATGTAATGACTTATACTACTCAAAGAAAATCCAATTGCTAGGTAAAAAGAGAGGAGGTGAAGACATTTCTAAGATCATGTTACTATTTTTCCCTGTTATTTACAGATTGAAGCAAAATAAACATATACAGTGAGAGGTTTCAGTGAAAGTGATGGGCAGAGTAAGATCATGCCTGGAAGCTTTTCTTGGTCTAAATTTAAAAGTTGCTGCTCTAAGTTTATCAGATGTACCAATTTGTTTCATGACTGTCCTGTTGCCAGAGTGATTCCCATTGTCTCCACTTTGTTTTCATGCTGCCTTCTTGATCACCGCACACACGTACACACAAGCACACACACACACACACACCATGCATGCACATATATGCACCTGAGTACACATGCACACACAGGCATATAAACACATGTACACACACTCTTTTCTTCTTTACTTGATGTTATCATCCCTGAGGAACTTTCCCTGTCAGAGGATAAGCTTAGATGCCCTTATTTTATGCTTCTTCAACAGTCTGTTCACATCTCTCTCATAGCATTTATCTCACTGTATTGCCTACATCTCTCTCCTCTCCATATATCAAAAGCTTTGTGAAGCCAGGAACCACACTTCGCTGTGTTATCAGCCTCTAGGTCTAGGTTAGCTCCTAACACACAGTAGTTTTTCAGTTAATGCTGAACTGAATGAACTATAAGTCTATAATCATCCTAAAAAGGATTTATCTGGGAATACTTTCAAGAGCACTAAAAAAAAAGAAGGTCAAGACGTGGGGACTTTCTAAGTCAGTTATTTGCATGTAGTCAGTCCAGTGGTTATGAGCCAGGCTCTGAAATCAGCAGGCCTGTTTTCACCTTTTCACAGTGTTGAACAAGGTACTTAACCTCTCTAAAGCCCAATTTTCTCTTTCATAAATAAGCAATAATGATGTTGTCTACTACGTAAATTGTTGTAAGTCTAAAGTGAAATAATCATATGAAGCACAGTAGCCTTCAATGATATAATAGCTGAGATGGTGATAGAGATTGCCTTTATATTAGAGATGATGTCACTCCATCACCAGGGTATGTAAATACAAAGTGGGGATTTTTGTCCATTTTTTTTTTCATTCTTTGCCATTAGAGACGGTGCCTAGAAAGTGTCCGGTATATAGAAGGCACTCAATCATTTGTTGAATCAATATGTAAATATGGAGTTTTCTCCCAGGAATGACAATGGACGATACAGCTTCATCCACACTCTCTGGCTCTTCTGAACATTTGCAAGATAGCTGGCTGCATATTTATCGTAGACTGTACAGTAATCAAACCTGATGATTTAACTACCTAAAATTTTAGCTTCTTGACCTAATTAGTTGAGTATATCAGTAAACAAGAAGAATGAAATGGAGAATTTAGGAGATTAAAAAGAAAGAAGGCTGAAGACATATTCTTTCTTGAAAAATCTATCAGACCTGGAAGGAAAACCATGTGTGGAAGTGACCCGGAGGAAGCTGAGGAATACACGGAATGACCTGCAGAGTCCCCTTTCAGCACTAATGATCCATGGAGATTTACAGACCCGCGTGAATTGACCCCAAGCAAGCCTTGGCTTGCTACTTTTCTCCCACATTGGCCGGTGTTCTCACTTCACTCACTACAGCAGCTCCTTCCAACCCTGCCCTGCCCTCAGTCTCTGCTGCTGGAAATGACCACTGGCCCCTGGCCCAGAGGGCGTGGCTGGCACCGTGGAAGCAGGGTTTGCCTGACTTCCACATAAACGCAGCAGCTGGACAATACACACAACCTGAGCAGAGCTGCGTTGGTTTTATGGACAGGCCTCCCGTGTGAAATTTGACTTTCCCTCTTTGCTGACTTGGCCAGGTTAGCCATGGTCACCGCTGGATCACAGGAAGCACATATTTGCTACAAAGTCCCTTTGGAGATCCACATGGCCCTCAGATGAGCAATAATCCAGATTTCTTACTTTATTTTTTTTTCTTTTCCATGAGAATAAGAGTGCTTCTCTGCCAAGGAACATATTTTAGGCTTTTCTTTTGGCTGCTCCTGCAGGGAAACTCAAGGACCTGGTGATTTTTTTTTTCTATGCATCAAGGAGAATCTGTGGAGCCTTTTGTGAAAAGGAAGGGAAAATATGCTTCATGCACCTAATTGACCTGTCTCGTCCAGTGAAATAAGTTTTTCTGACAAAGTTGAATTCATTATTTCTTGATAGGGGTGGTAGGACATGTGAGAAGAAAGTAATGGGTTATTTGAATCATTCTAGCCACACCTCTTAATAAAAAAATAAACTATGTTGTACAGATATTTTGTAGATCACAGCATCTATTGGCAGCTACGTGCTATTTTTCCTTTTGAATAAAAGGGAAAACAAAAAAGTGACAGAATCCTAGGGGGTGATATTATTTTAGTTGTGATGAGTAGCAAAGCCTGGACAGTCTTCATTGATTCAGGACAAGGCCCCGGTGATTGTGGAGGTATCGAGAGTCATTCTCACACCTTTTTGCCAGTGACAAAGAAGGAAATATGGAGGGTGTTGACTTAAATAGTCTTTGTATTGAGACTACTAAAAAGTATGAAAGAATTTGGGGCTGGTGGTTGTTAATTAGCACATGGATCAAGGGAGAGCACTGACACATTCAGAGGCCAAAAGCCAGACCTAGCCAAAAAGAAAAAAAGAATGGCCAAAAAGTGAATTCATCAAAAGCCTGGGCATAGCAGCTTGTCTAGAAATAAGGATAAGAGAAAGGAAAGGGAAAAGTGATAATAAGGTAAAAAATTGAGGAACATTTTTGAAAAATCGTGGGTAACGAGCAAAATTGATGAGGTCAATTTAAGAGAAATGTGAATGAAACATAGAAACAAAGCTTAAAAAGAGGAAGATTAACAAGAAGCAAAACTGAAGTACTGTCGGGGGTGCTTGTGTGGTTTAAAAACACACCTTAGCTACAATAAACAACATTTGTCAAGTCTCAAATAAAAGAAACAAAATAGGGGCTCTTGGTGTTTGTTAAAATACATTTCAGGGCCAGGCGCGGTGGCTCATGCCTGTAATCCCAGCACTTTGGGAGGCCGAGGTGGGCAGATCACAAGGTCAAGAGATCGAGATCATCCTGGCCAACATAGTGAAACCCCGTCTCTACTAAAATATAAAAATTAGCTGGGCGTGGTGGCACACGTCTGTAGTCCCAGCTACTCGGGAGGCTGAGGCAGGAGAATTGCTTGAACCCGGGAGGTGGAGGTTGCAGTGAGCCGAGATCGCACCACAGCACTCCAGCCTGGTGCCTGGTGACAGAGCTAGACTCCTCTGTCTCAAAAAAAAAAAAAAAAAATACGTTTCAAACTGCCTTCCCCATGCTGAGTTCAGAGAGGCAGGGGGCGCTCTTCCTGATCTCCCTTCTATTCAGGTGCTTCTACCTTAATCTCTAGCTTCTAGTTAAACTTTATTTTCTAATTAGCAACTTCTTTTTTATGGCCCCCACTTATGGGGCTACCAGCCTATATGTGCAAGTATGGTCACATATACATTAAGCTCTGATTCCCCCACAAGCCTTACACTTGTCTTCACAGGGTCTCCTGGGGATGTCCTGGAAAGTTGGTCCAACACAGTGTCTCTTTGACAGCAGCCCTATCTTTTTATTCTTTTTCTGCACACGTTTGTGTGCCAAATGGGTTTTCAGTACCAAAGCCCTCTTACGAAACTGGCGCTATTTTCCCATAAAACTGATGTTTATGGCTTTTTTGGGAAAAAACATAGAAATTGACCCTCCTGGTCTTAAAAGTTGAAACTTATGTTTATCTTATCTGAGTTACTTTCTCAAAGACGCTCAGTTCTCCCAGATAGTATCAAGGAACTGACACTCCTTTTCCTTATTTTCCCTCATTCCTGTTTCCCTAACTGACCACCTACTTTCTGTTGGCCAGTTCTCCTTCCTGCCCTTTCTAACTCCTATTTACCCACACATAGCTACATTCCTTTTCTGCTATATAAACTCCCGATTTTAGTCAGTTAGAGATACAGATTTGAGACTGATCTCCCATCTCCTTGGCTGCAGCACCCCAATAAAGCCTTCTTCCCTGGCAATACTCATCGTCTCAGTGATTGGCTTTCTGTGTGGTGAGCAACAGTTCCTAGACCAAACCCCTGGTGTTTCAGTAATACCTGGACTCCATTCTGTGGATTCTCCTGGAGGGCAGTTCGGCCTTGTCCAACTCCATGTTCCAGACATTGCTGACCCTGGGGCCAGAGGAACTGATAAAAATAGGACAGGTTGGAAAACACATCACAGGGATAAAGGAGAGCCACTCGTGAGAGTGTGAGAATAACATTGAAAGGCTTGGAAGACAGAGACAGCATTGGAATGAAGTAGTCAAAATTTGCCTTTGAATCAAGCCTGCTATAGCCATGTCCTGTCCATGCTTTCTTCCTGTTGCTTTCCTCCCTTTTTTCAAAAACCCTTGTTCTGAACAGCAGTGACCTTTCCAATATGTGTTTGGAGGAAGCAAAAAAGGAAAGGCAAAGGGCAATGAATGGGATTGCTTTCCACCCCACCCACCCCAGATCTTCTCCTAACCTACTAGGGTTCACATAATGCAGGCATCAAGTTAAAGTCTATTTGTGTTCTCACCTAAACTTGCCTTAGAAATGTATTTCCAGCAGCACACATGTACATCATTTGTCTTGATATTTAATTATAACCTAGGGTTTCCTAATTGCATCTTAGAATGAGAGTTAATTCATGAATCAAAAACAAAACAAATCCCCAGTAACCTATTCATCACAAGCAGCAGCAGCTTTCTGGTAAGGGAGAGGAGAAAATACAGGCAGCTTCATGCTGTCTTGTTCCTGGGTATATGTTCAGGATCATTGTCATTTTATCCATTCAGTTACAGATTCTGCTAATCCTTTAGGACATCTACTCTGTGGAAGGTGCTATTACTGTGGTGAAAAATACAAGATACTAATCCTCATGAGAGTTTATTTTCTAGTAGAGGTGATTAAATATGTGTACAAACATATAATAACTATAAACAAGTGATGGTTGCCTGATATATTTAAAGACACCCTCTAGCCTATAGTCCTATAAATATGAAAGAAAATATTCCTATTTATCAAGTGAAGCTTAAGCATTACAAATTAAATGCTAAAAAGAAAGTTATCACTTATGACTATTATGATTAGGAAAAATACTGAGGACAAAATCATGTGAGTAGAGTTTTGAGTCATATTTAAGATAAATATGGGTAGGATTTTAATCGGCAGAGGATGTTAAGAAGCCATCTCAGAAAAAAAGTTCAGTCATAAGACACTGAATATGTGTGTTGGGGGAGGTTTAATGTACGTATAGGATACAGTGAGTTTGGAAAGAAAGGAAGTATTTTCAGAAACATGTCAAAGTAAGAATTAGCTGGATATTTTAATGGACTCTTTGGAACAAGTAAAGTAGAAGGAGTCAAGGAGGACTCCAATAATTTTATTCAAGAAACTATGTTACCATTAGGAAGTCTGGGGATGTCAAAGGGAGAGCAGGCTCAGGGGAGAAACATGAACTAGGTCCTAGACATATAGAGCTGGAGAGATTAGGGTGGGGCAGTAATATTCAGGAGACAATGATAATTTGGGAGAAATGTCAAGAAAATGTTAAGGCTGTTGATATAAAATAGGAAGTCACCTATGCTATGGACTAAAACCATAAGATGAAGAATTCTGATAAAATACATGTAAAATAGACACAAAGTATACAAGGATAAATCCTGGGGGAAGACTCCCAGTTAGAGAATGAGAGGAGGACAAACAGCTAGTAGAGGAGAGAGAAAAGAGTTTGGAAAGGGAAGAGAGACAAGAATCATGCAATGCTCGGAAGTCAAAGGAGGAGCCATTTTCAGAAAGGTAGATAGTTTTCAGTGTCAAATGCTATAAAGAATAAAAACTGGATACGGTCTGAGAAAACGATGGGGGTGCACTGGTGCCTTTGAGTGAACAGCTGCAAGCAGATGGTCAGAGGAAGACAAACTACATGGAGTTTACCAGTGAGTACGGAAGTGCAGCAGCAAGACAGAGTCTGTTCGTTAGAAATTCCATAACTCGAAGAGGGACAAAGATGAGTATGCATTTTGAGGGGGCAGCAGATCTAAGAAAAGATTTTCTCTGGACTTACCTGAGCAAGTCTTAGGTGGAGGAGAAGCTTTCCTCAGGAAGTGAGAATTCAAGCTGCCACAGAATTTAGAGGGAATCGCCTATAAAGAAAAATCAGAGACAGACAAGTGTGAATGGAAATACAATTAGCTGTGGAGATACCACCTTTAGGAAAGAAGAGTGACTTACTTTTCTCTACTGTAAGTGGCAGGGAAAAAAAGGAATGATTGGATACTGCGAAGGAAGGAATGGTAGATATGCGAAGGCAGAGTCCAGAGAGAAGAAAGATGAAGGAGCTCTATAAACAGAAGGTAAAGTCGCTAGATGAGAATAGCAAACGAAGGTGTAGAATGAAGACATGAGTGCCATAGAGTGAAGTAAGCCACGATGAAATAAGCCACCTAAGTTTGCATCCTATAGTGAGAAATGTTCCTAGTTTATTCCATTCTGACACCAGAATTTTGAGTCATAGAAGTCTATCCTAGATCTCTGTCTAGAATGGTAATGAAAATATTCTTTCAACTGCAACATTTTGAAAGTGGTAAAAAGAGTAACTAAAAATAATTGAGCTGTCACCATAAATTGAGAATAATATATAACTTATTAGAGAGTTAACCTCAGGTTAATTAAGTATAATAGGATACATGTTAGGATCCTGCTATTAATTCTTAACTAGTCCTCATACTGTTTGGTAAAGATTCTAAATGAAGTCTATGGTAAAACCATGGATCCATTTGATTCTCATCTTGATTCCTAGTTTTGAGGCATTTAGAATTTGTTGACTTTCTTTGACATGTTTCTATGTTCTGGGTCAATGAAGGTCTTCCCTAGGACCTCAGGACTCGTCTTTGTCTTATTCACTTGTATAATTTTAGCTCAACGTTTTCATGAATTTTGTTTCTAATAAAGTTCATTTTCTTCACATGTTTTGCAAAATCATTACTGGTTGGGGAGGAGAAAAACAAGACTGGACAGATGTCATCACATCCATATTACAGATGCTCCAGTTCATTCCAATGGCTAAGTTGTTGGACTAGGGCTGAAGCCCAAATCCTCAAGTGCCAGATACAGGGCCACACCTATTGACCACTGTCACATCCGTGCTCCTCCCATGAAGCATCACATAACCTTGTTCATGAAATAAACAGTCTATTATTTAAATTTCAATAAGAAAAAAGGGACTAAATCAATCCTCTCTGTGTGATTTCAGAACAATAAACTGAAAATTGAAAATTAAACCATTTTACTTTTTGTTTTAATCTGTAAAACCCTAACCAACTTAAATTATTTAGGCATTAGAAAAACAATGAGTCAACTCAGTCACTTAATTAAATAAACTAATTTCAACACTAATCATTCCACTAGACACTTGACTGAATTTTTCACTTTTTAACCAGTGGTGTTGTCTTTATGCAGCCTTAACTTCATACAAGTTAAAGAAGAATTTTTTTAAACCAATTCAGAAAATGCAAGATTAGTGCTAAGAACTGTGAAAGGGCTGAGATTTTCCCTTACTTGTAAGCTAACAAATTAGC
Organism: Cacajao melanocephalus; assembly: GCA_963573385.1. Lineage (NCBI taxonomy): Eukaryota > Metazoa > Chordata > Mammalia > Primates > Pitheciidae > Cacajao > Cacajao melanocephalus. The sequence goes on along the minus strand of CAUYLG010021389.1, from coordinate 13,926 downwards.
CTGCCAGTTTCATAGAGTCTGCAGAAACCACGAGACTCCTGGGTCAGAGACAATGGAATTTATTGCTCATAACAACAGCAGTAGCCAGAGCATCGCTTGCTTGTGCAGGTTCCTTGGGGCCTAATGGGGTGATGCAGAAAGGGCCAGGGGATGCCTATAAATGTTATGGGTTGCATTATAAGACAGAAACCCTGAGCTGAGGGGGTCCCAAATCATTTTAAATAATCACTAACCATGTCTGTCTTTATCTCTGGGGGGATTTACAATCTCTGTCTCCTAAAGCTGCTCTATACTCAAATATCATTAAAAAAATAACCCAGAATAAAGTCAGTCGGTGCCTCTGCTTACAAGTCATGCAGAACCATGAGAGACTCATGGAGAATTGTTTCACAGCAGCTAGTGGGTCAATAAAAGTTTGAAATGATTCATTATTGATACCCAGATGCAAAGGGAAGATCAAAACTTAGTAAATATTTTTAGAATTTTTAACCACAAGAAGGCTATGGATAAGTTGTGATTGTTGACTGTTTTACAAAAAAAGTACATTGAAATAAACATATAAATGTAATGTAAGTATAAGAATTTTTCTAATAAAAAGCATTGAGAATAGTCCTATTATTCTTCCCCAGCCTGACCTTAATTTAAAACTTCTCTTCAGTAAAACAAATCTATTAGAAAGATATCAAATGCTCCTTATTGAGAAACTGTCATGGTTCAGATTTCAATCAACTTTTCACTTCAATGGCTTCTGAATCCACTTAATTTAGATTTAGTTTTAAAATAAATGTAAAATTCATTTTTATTATAAATTCTACATAAATCTCAAGCAAGCAGCTTGTCATTCACGCTTAGACCTGTAAAAACAGGTTATTGTAAGTCCACCTACTAGAAAAAAATGATAAGTGTATTCTTTAAAATGGTTCTTTGTGAACTTTGTTTTCACTAGATTTTTAATAATAAAAAGACCACTTGGTTCAGGACAGAGAAGTATAATAAATGCAGCACATGAAAACAAAATAAAACGTACATTACCCAACTGTCTAATATTGAATCTTACAATTTATCAAGTTGACTCAAAATAATAAACTCCATTTTGAAAAATAAAATAAAATAAAACTGACCCCTTTCTGAAAAGAGAGCCATGTTGCTTATAGAACAGCCCACATTCATATAAACTGAGAAGAAAGAAAATGTGTAAAAGCTTAGAGCTGAAGGAATTTCTGCATGTGGGTATACTGCAAGTACATGTATTCTAGAACTAGCATAATATATTGTTAAAAGTAATGAAATCTAGGAATGTGTATTCAGATTATTAACTTTATACACTCCATGAAGTATTTGAGCTTATTTAGTGAAACACGTATCAGACAAGTTGGTTATTATTAAAATGACCAAAAAAGGAATAATAAAAAAGCTGTTTCTTGAATGCACTCCATATGCATTATAAGTCTGTGGGTTTTATGATGCATAAGCTGTTCTTGTCTTTGGAATATTCAATTTGAATGAATAGATTAGACAAATACAGATACATGCACATGGAACGTTAGTGAATAAGGCCTTGCATGTTAAGCTAAATGCTGAGTGAGTTCAGACAAGGGCTACGGCAGGTTAGAGGAATCCCTGGGACCTGGGAGGGGCTAGAAAAGGCTTTAACAGATAGAAGATCATATATATTACTCATTGCCCTCTTTCCTTAAAAAAAACTGGATTCCTAGTTTGTATAAAGAAGGGTGAAGGCAGAAAGCTCTCAGTTCTACTTGTTGTTTCATTGATGATTTCAGTGAACTCATCACAGAAATCAGTTCTGGTTGTTGTTTCACTGATGATTTTCTAGTAACAAATGGTAATCCTTTTAATGTTCTCATCTCAGCCTCATAAAGTTACTCAGTATAAATGAGAAACTCATTACAGTTACTGAAAGAAATAGATTTTTAAAAAATGACCGTTGATTCAACTTCATTAAAAGCAAGGAAAAATCTGTTTAGAATTTAGATAAAAGGGAAAAATTCTAAAATAAGTGAGAAGAACAGTAAGATTCTAAGACTCTCAAAAGTGTATGCATGGAAAACCTAACCCACCTATTATGAATAAATAAGGAGCTGGAATAAGCATTAATCTAATGTAACTTCCACTACCCCTACCCACACACCCATTGGTATCCCACCCTCATACAAATGGTTGTATAATCACCATCTCCACTGGATATAAATGATTAGGATCATTCTTATTGATTCTTGTATAATAACAGAAGGGAGATCTATGTCGCTTAACATAGTTCGAGCCTTGGATTAAATAAAAAAGACACTCGGCACCTGGAATATTAAAGTGACCTACTTCTATGACTTTCAAAGAACAGCAGAGCTACTAAAGCTGTCCCGGAGAGACTTAACTAAACTGAACATTATAACTTCTTTCCATCACTTTGTTCATACTCACAACTATAGTAATTAGTTATAAGTATTAGTTATTTTGTAAGCTGTGTGTTTTGTTCAATAAATTATGTCAATTTTTTATAAGATAAATATATACTGTATATTTTTTCATCAACACATAATATTTGTAGTAAGTGTGTTAGGTTTTCCATGAATATACTTTTGAGAGTCTTAGAATACTGGAGAAAACAATATAATAATTGCAAATTCCTGCATTGGAAAGGGAGAAATTGATTAACAATACCAAAAGTCAGTGAAGAGGAAGCTGAAGTTTCTGCCAATATGTGGTGCAAAAATGCTGTGGAGTTTTGGGTTAGTCAAGTTTCTCAAGCTAGCCTTTACATATTTCAGTAAAGCCAAGTGTTTTTTTTCTCCCTAATTTTTCAACCCTGATGTATTTTTGGAGAAATTTGGTCCATATGTTTCTAATTCATTTACTCCAACTCATCAAATGTTGTTTTGTAAGACTATTCCTTGCCCAAAGGTTTTCTAAACAGTCTTCTGAAGACCTCTAAGCTAGAAATGGGAATAGATGCAAGTGGTACCCATTGCCAAACCTAAATTTTCTTGAACCCAGTGTTAGTAGAAGACTAGCGTCTATTTTTAAACTTGGCAAACAATAGACACCATTCAGCTGCTGACTCAGAGTGAAACAACAATTAGCTGCTTGTTTGTGAAAATCGTGTATGCAAAAAGTTTTTTGTTTTCAAAAAATCCATGGAAAATGATTTAATTCTTAATAATAATGGAGAGAACAGCAACACAGTTTACTTTTTCCTAAAACTTTCTCACCATTGCTTCTTCTTATAATACTGTGGGATAGACAAGGTAGTTACACTTATCTGCATTGCACACTTGAAGTACTTGAGGCTCGGATAAATCAAGTAATTTTTGCCATATTGCATAGGGGTGCCATGGCAGAAGAGTCCTGGGACTCAGTTCTCCTAGCTCTAAACTTCTGGTTTTTTGGACAAACAGTGATGTCTGTGCCTCTCCCTGACTCACACAGGGTGAGACGATATCCTGTTTCATGGCAACATGGATGACCCAGTGCATAGAACTCATTATGGGTCTCACTAAGGGACTTGTTAGTGCCAGGGACAGACATTGTATGAGCCCCTTTTTCTAGATTGTCTCTGACCTTCATATGGGGTGAGACAACCTTACTAATGGCTGAGTAAATACACATATGTATTTACACATATCTAGGCATTTGATCTGATCTGATTTGGTCTAATCAATTTACAGATTTGTTGCAAAGATTATTATAAAGATTTATTGCAAAGATTAATGTAATACATTCTATTAAAATGATTATGTCCATAATAGCATTTGATTCATAAAACACTAAAAAAAAGATGAGTAGTTGTCTCTACTTTACAAATAAAAATATCTAAGACATACATTGAGTTACTAAACTTTCCATATTAAGTCAAGGTCAGAGTTCAGATGTGCATTTTCTACAATTTACTGATATGAAGCAATGTTAAGTTTACCTAATATTAATGATGATATTGATGATGAAAATGGGAATTACCACTTCTTTTTTTTCTTTTTCATACCATGTGTTGGGTACAAGATCTCAATTAGTTACCACAAAAGATATTGAGGTGGATATTTTCTCTCTAATTTTTAAAGATAAAGAAGTTGAGGCTTAGCAAGTTTAGATACTCTATCAGTTAGGTCTCTATTCCTTGCATGTAACAGATAACCAAACCCAAACTGACTTAAGCAAAAACAGAATGTTTTGATACATGTAACTGAAAACTCCATGCATATGGCTAGCTTCATGTGTGGTTTCATGCAGGGTCACAAATAACATTATCGGACTTCAGGTTTTTCCCTATTTCTTATTTTCTCTATTCTTGGCCTCATTCCCAAGTTTTATAAGGAGTTATACAGTGAGCAGCAGCTGTAGATATTTTCTTGCCTAAATGGAATGCATCTGTCCCTGGTTGACATTAGTCCGTATTGGATTAAGTGTTTCTCCCTGACAGAATTCCTAAATGAGCCCTTTGGCTTAGGTCTAGGTTGCATGCTTGACCTTGAAACTTCAGGTAGGATAAGTTCCATCCAAACCATGTAAAATGAGAATGAGGAAGGAGTGGTCCCTCATCAAAATTTAGGTGAACTTATAAAGACAAATAGATGCTTAGAGGCCAAATAACTACAAATGCCCACTGCAGGTAACATGCCCAAGATCAAACAGCTACCATGTGGCAGAGCTGGAACTCACACTCCTGTCCTTTTAATTCTAAAGTTTATTCTCTAACCTCGGGGTTGATGACTTTTTTCTATAAATAGTGAGTTAATAAATATTTTAGATTCTGCAGGTCATAAAGTATCTGTGGCAATACAGAGTTTGGTCCTCGTTATACAAAGGCAGTTATAGACAACACAGAAACAAATAGGCATGGCTATGTTCCAATAAAACTTCATTTACAAACACAGGTGAAGAGCCAGATTTTGTGTGCTATGGTTTGCTGATTCCTCCACCCCACTTTTCATAATTTTGATCAGCCACAGTCTTTACATACAGAACAGAAATGGAGCAGCTTCTTTGATGTGAGTAGTTGAAAAATATTGTTAAATGAAGTTTACTGGCCCATAGCTAGTGACCAGTTAAGGTGAGGTCTACTTGCAAATCTCCCATATGCTTCTGCTTTAATGAAATGAAATATAAGAAACAGAATGTATTCAAAGAGAATATTTATTTTACGGGTTATACTATGTGTTTTATGTTCTACACTATGTGGATATTTTCTATATCACAATATTACTATAAACCTTCTTCAGATGTTCTTATTCCCTGAATAATTTAACATCAATTTTGACAATCTTTGTGCTAGATGGAATAGTAGCCCTCCAAAAGATGTTCATGTCCTAATCTCCAGAACCTCTGAGTAAGTTACCTTATATGTAAAAGGGACTTTGTATATGTAATTAAGTTAAAGATCTTAAACTAGAGAGATAACCCTGGTTTATCCAAGTGGACCCAATACCCAACGTAATCACAAGATTTCTTAGAAAAGAGAGGTAGGATACCCAAAAGTTAAGGAGGAGAAGACAATGAGATGATGAAAGTAGAGAATGGAGTAATGCAGTTACAAGCGAAGGAATGCTGGCACCCTCTAGAAACTGGAAGAGGTAAGGAAAATGCTCCCCTGGAGCCTACAGAAAAAAAAAAAAAAAAAACAGCCCCACTGACTACTGATTCTAGCCCTGTAGAACTCATTTTGGACTTCTTATCTCCAGAACTGAAAGACAACAAACTTGTGATGTCATAAGTCACTGAATTTATGGTAAGTTTTAAAGCAGGCCTAGGAAATAATACAATCCTATATCTCAAAATAATATTGTGGTGGATTTCTTCTACTCTGCTGAATTCAGTGGTGAAAGCACACTCAAGCAAGAAAAAAGAAACATTGCTTTTCATTTCCCAAGTTGATCAGTTATAGATAGGTTGTTGCACACTGCCATGAGAAATTAACATTTATGGACACTTCGATATCATTACCTTTAACAACGATTTTATGGCAATACTAGTTGTAGGAATAATAGTAGTAGAAGTGGCAAGTAAATTAGCTAAGGCATGTAAAGGACTTAGTACTCTTGCTGGCCCATGGAACTCAAAAAATAGTAACAATTGTTATCAATAGTTGTAGTGTTAGCAACAGCAATAGTGTTGGTATTGATATCAGTGCTAGTAATAAAAGTCACCATTTTTTGAGTGTGTAACACTCAAAAAGACAGCTAGGTACTGTCTTAAGTATTTTTTATACATTATCTATTTTAATCCTCAGGTAACACAGTGAAGTAGGTGTCATTATCACCATTTAGTGAATGAAAAATGTGAATCTCTGGGGGATTAAATTATTTCCCCAATATACCATGGTAAGTAAGTGGTAGCAGTACAATTAATTAAACCTTGGTGTGCTCACTAATAAAATCCAGGCTTTTTGCAAGAACTCAATTTTGAAACCATCATCCCCATGCCTCCAAAATTAGCTGGTGTAGCTAATAGAACTCTTGGTTGAGAGAAACTGGATCTTTGATAAAAGGGGATGTCATGGGGCATCAAAAATATGCTTTGTTGCTGTAACACCTGTGCCAAGGGTTTTTTGCATTGTTTGTGAACAATGTTGTCAAAATGTTCTCTAGGTGACCAAACAGAAAGGCATTCTCTCCCTTTGCTGAGAGAATGCCTTTCTGTTTGGTCACCTAGAGAACATCCAGGCATCTTTCAAGGTGATAATCAGGCATCACTTGCTCTATAAAGCCTTTCTTGCCATCCCCTCTTCTTGACTTCACTCTTCTGTGCCCCTGATCAAATATTTTTCTGTAGTAGGGTCAGTCCACAACTTACTTGGTTGTGTTATTGGGTGTCTATCTGTGTCTCCCATAGGCTTTGTGATATCAACAAACCTGTTTACTGGCAACTGTGTATCCAGTTGTAGCACAATTCTGGGCACATTCAAGTTCAGTGATGGAGGCACAAGTGAATGAATAATATGTAAATGAATAGATTCGTGAATTATTTTACCAAGAGGGAGGAAGGAGAGTTCTCATTCTAGAGGGAACAGTTTTTACTGCAGTTTGTTTAAAAATTTTATTCTGCAGCACAACTACCTAAATAAGAATACAATATAAACAGCATTTTTCCTATTACCAAAATTGCTATTTCTAATTACATATCATACTTTATATTTCTTGTAAATTCTAGTGATTTTTTTTCCTAGCTAAGTTAAAAGGAAAGCTAAAGCTTATGTGCATGTGAAGATATACCCCAGAAAAATTACATACATATGAGAAAATGCTGTGTTCTAAGATCTGGAATTTGATGCTTTTGTGAAGTAGGTCCTGATTCTTTCACTTTTGTAGTTAACTTAATAAGTAGTTCAGCAGTTCTTACCCTGAAAAATATACAGAAGTGGTAACTTAAACCAATGAAATGAGTGTGAACAGGAGGGGATAGTATCAATGGAATTGATTCAAGATACACAAATACAAGTGGTAATTGAAAAGAGAGCTGAAGAAACAAAATATGAGATCTAAACTAATAAAAAATTATTGTGCTCAGTTCTCTATTAATGTAAAAATGTAGTTGGATGAAGAAAATTTGACCTGATTTATGAGAGTTTACTGTATATGGCAGAAATGTTTTGAGAAGTGGATTTGGAAAGAAGGTAGATGTGGCAGAGCAGAACCATGAGTGCAAGTATAGGAAAGAAAACATTTGGGAGAACAAACAAATGCAGTAAAAATTTGGAAAAGTGTGCTACAAAATATCCAAATTCTCCTCTTCATTTATTAACTTCTCTGTGCCTTTCATATTACCAACAATGCTTTTAGTGTGAATGGAGTATTGGTAGGTTAATACAACTAAAGTTTAGAGGTCTAAGGCAAAATAGGTAGAGGAATAAAAAGTAGTCTTCACACAGAAATAGCTAGTATAATGATAGTAAATACAGAATGTGAAACTTTAGGTTTTTGATTTATTCATTCTAAAAACAATTACTGGGAATTGATTTCATGCTAAGGATTATATTAGGTACCAGTTAAATTAGATACAGATTTTACAATTATTTCTTTATGGAAACTCAGCTGTGGTGTAAAAAGTTGTTACACAAAATACCATGCAAACACAGATTAAACACACACACACACACACACACACACACACACCCCTCTTCATTATGATTGGGTCAGAAAGCTGTCATTTATGCTGGAAGAGTGGGAATTTCATTGAAAGAAAAAAGAAAAATGTATTCTAGATATAGAAGAAAAAGTGGCCAATGGCCCAGGGTCATGAATCTTGGCAGAGTATTGGGGGAGAGCAAATAATCCTACAATATTAGAAGATTAAAGTATAACTGGGGAGTAGAATTGCAGGAGGAGATTAGACTGATGCTTGAAGCAGTCCTACAAATTGATCAGATATTATTCTTAGTTAGATGAGAAAGGAAACTGAGAGTTAAGAGAGTTGCTCAAAGTCACAAGGCTGATACAATTAAGAAATGTATCCTGTCTCCTTTTTCAAGGTTCTTTCTATTATAGTAAGTTTTCAAAGCTATGATCAAAGAAGCATTGGGATTCTATGATAGAGTTTCAGAAGCTACAAGGGAAGATGAAGGGGAAACTGAATAAACAAGGAAGGCTCCCTTTGAAGTTTTTAAATAATAGACATTTTTATATTAGATATGTTTGAAAAATTGTTTTCCATCATAAAGTTCAGAAGCATTGCACTATGTCAATCTTTCTCAAGTCAATCTCATGGTTTCAAAATTAGATTGCAAGAGAATTAATAGTCATGAATAATATTACCATTAACAGAAAAAGGACAAGTTGGCAGCTGTCTCCTGGACAAGGTGCTAGCTGGTGACATATGAGAAAGGCTGATTCAGCTGGACAGTGAGAGATAGTTTAGTGAGCTAGAATCCATTCAGGATACTGTAAGAATAGCTAGGCCTGAGAATGAGCTGAAGGATCAATGATACCTATGAGTTTTGCCTTGCTAAATAGTCTGTCCTAAAACTTGTTCATTCTGTAATTTTAAAAATTCTTATTTCTGTTATGAACATTTCTCTCAAGAACTTCAATCATCTCTTTATGTCTAAGAGAAAATCTTCCTCGGGTTAGTAGAAAGATGGGATGGAAAAAGAAGTCCTACTCTGGAATGAAAGGAAGGCAGTGATCTTCAGTTTGAGATTGGGAGGATTGATGACACAGAAATGGAGCCCTAGACATACAATCTCCCTTATTTCTGTTCTAATATACTTCTAAGGGCTGTCATGTATGACTGTACAAGCTGTCCACTGTGCAACTCCTGAGAGTACTATTTACATAGACTATGATGTTGAAGGAGCTTCCTGGAATGGAATGATGTGGGAATCTTGCTATGGTGGCCCGAATAATGGGTCTTCCAAAGACATCAATGTCCTAGTTCCTGTGATATGGAACTTTGTTATGTTATATGGCAAACAGAAATTAAAGTTTCAAATGGAATGAAGACTGTTAATTAGTTGACCTTGTAATAGGGAGACTATCTTGAATTACACAAGTGGCCCCAGTCTAATCACAGGTACTCTTGGCAGGGAGTGAGTGAGAAAATGAGACAGAAGTAGAGAAAGGATCAGTTGTTTGAAGTATAAGAGGGACATGACCAGCCATTGCTAGCTTTAAAGATGACAGAAGAGAGTTGTAGCCAAGGAGTTCAAACGCCCTTTAAAAGCTCGGAACAGTTCTTAGTTTACGGACAGCTAGAAAACTGGGACCTAGGTTCTATACTCACAACGTACTGAATCTGCCAACAGCTTGAATAAGTGAGAAATGGATTCTCCCCTAGAGCCTCCAGTAGGTGGTAGTCCTTTCATCTGGTTTAATTTTGGGGGACAGAAAACCAGCTAATACATTAATTTGTTGAACCCCTTTCTTTGGACAATCCACCTATAGGTTTTATGCTTTAAAATTAAATCACATTTAGTTGCAAAAGAATAAACTAACTCTTCTCCAAACTCATGCAGCAATAAGAAATGTCTTTTCTTCGTCATTTTTACCAATATTCTCTGCAATAAAAATACCATATTCCCTAGAAAGAATGGTTCCAAATGGCAAAATGATAAAGACTAAATAAGAATTCTGCCTGTTGGAGAAGTTCCAAAGCGAAGTGTTTCAATTATCTATTGCTGCATATAAAACTTCCCCAAAACTTAGCAGCTTAAAACAGTAACAATTTAATTATTTTTCAGAATTCTGTGATTCAGGAAGTCAGAAGCAACACAGCATGGATTACTCATCTCTGCTTCACATGATATCTTCTAGGGCTGAAGGAGCCAAGATGGTCTCTTCACTCATATATCTGGCAACTCACCTCGGATGGTTTGAACAAATGGGGGCTGACTGAAACATCTCAACTAATGTTGCACGTCTGGGGTCTAGGATCTTGCTGTTGGCTTTGCTCTTCAATTATCATCCAGGTATCATCTCCCTTATCCCACATCCCCGACTCCACCTTGTCTTACCATGTGGTGTCTCTAGCAGGGTAGCCTGACTGCTTGAATGGTAGGTGGGCTTCTAGAAAGAGGGAGCAGAAGCTGCCAGTGTTCTTAAAGTCTAGGTGTGAAATGACACATCACTTCTATTCAGAGTATTTTCCTTAAAGAAACTTACAAATCTCTATAAAATTCTCTTGTCCATCTTAGTAAACCTTGAGCTAGAGTTACCACAGATAGTAACTATCAGCATTCTATGCAACCTAGCATTAATTAACAAAGATTTAAAATTCCACTGTGAAATCCCTTAATAAGGCCCCAGAAGCTGTGAGACTCTTGCATGATAGCAAGGTGCAGGTAAAAGTCAAGGGAGGGATGTTGCATGGCCTTCTTCATTACCAACAAAATTGAACCTCTCATATGTATGACTATTAGCTACTTGAATTACGGCTACAGACCGACTTTTCACCCTACTTGACATTTGGCAGTGTGACGATTGCATTGTTGGCTCCAGTACCTAATCTCTCACTGTGTCTAGCCCTTGGCCTTATGACTTTGCAGTTCTTCCCACTACAAGTGGAATATCCTTTCCCAGTCCTTGACTTTGGACTCTTGCTTCGGCAATGGCATGTGTGCATAAACGACAGTTGCCAGTTTGGAGAACAGGCCTTAACGTTGCGTGTTTTTGTTTCCTCTCTTATGCTTCTGCCATTGCCATGAGATAAGTATGTCGTGGCTGGTCCACCAGTCCAAAGAAGATGAGAAATATATTAAGTAGACCCAGTTTTAACACAAAAATTAGAACATTGACTAGTGAAGACCAACCTGCATCAGCCAAGCTGCAGATCTGTGAGTGAGTAGTTGTTTTAACTACTGAGTTTGGAATGGCCTATCGTGAGGCATTATTTTGGTAAAAATTGTCTAATACACATGGCAAGACTAAATCACAAGAGGAAATTTTTCCTGTGACTTCAGGCAACGGTCGCCATGATAAAATTTGGGAACCATAAAATCAAAGAAATCTAACCACCTAGCCAATGCCTGAGATATCTGTATTACCAAATGTTCTCCAAATCTGCCAGACTCAGTGAATTCCCAGTGTTACAGTACACTTGAAAAAGTACACATGACAAGCCAGAAGGACGACAAGAACATTTAATGGATGTGTTGATTCATACCTTCACATGATGGAAATTAGCTGAGAAGCCTTTACAACAGCAGGAATACTAGTCAGACTTCTGCCAATTGCTAATATGTGACTTTGAGCAGATTTCAAAGCCAAGAGGTAGAAACAGAAACTGTGTGTTATATAAACAAGGCTTGTTACCTCAGACCCAAAGAGAGCCTTGGTCAAACAATAGTCAATCAATAGTCTTCTCAGCAGGTGGATCACAGATTCATGGTGACAGATGCTGATGCAAAGAATGAGGACACACAGCTGTTATGTGACACACATGCATACTGCTGGTCAAAGCCAACAATCTCCCTCTCTCTCAACTGTGGAGTAAGTGAAGACATTTTGATTTGCATAAAAGCAACTCTTTCTGAATGTATTTAGAAGTATGTGTTTATAGGTGCCTTCTTTTTAGCTTAGCAAACAATTGAATCACACATTAGTTGATATTTTTAATATATCAATCATATAAAAGCATGGCTATCTACATGGAAGACAAAATAAGAAATAGGTTGAAATATAACTTAGGTTCAACACAGGGGCCTTGAAAAGAGCTCACAATTTGATTTAAACTTTTGCTCTAGAAGCAATTAGCATCTAGACAATGGATGTGAAAATTATAGTTTCATTCATTGCCACACAGAAGATGATTATTTCATAAAGCTGAGTCTTTGTTCGGATTTAAAATATTTTCTGCTTGTATAGCTGCATTAAATATATTGTCTGCAGTATCTCACCCTTATTCTATAGGTTATGTCAACATGAAATTCCTGAAAGTAATGTCAATGAAACATGAAATTAATTTTCTGTGGCTTACTAGCTTTTGCCAAAACAGCAGTCATTTCTTTAAAGTGGTTACTTAAAATGCAGCTATGTTCTGTCTATGGAAAGTTTAATATTTTTTTTTAGGACTTGCTCCTTTTATGATTACTCCTCACATGACTGAAGGATATCAAAACCCACATGCTTTTGTGACACCTTGTGCCTGAGAGATCTGTAAGGCCATTCCCCAGTGAGGACCTACAGTAATTTTAACATTTATCTGCTGTCCTCTGCTATATAAATGGCAACATAGTGCTTTTTATGAAGAGAGAAAGAAGGTCAAAAGCTACAGTCATAAATCAAGAGGACGTGGGGGCAAGGAGGAGATTACCAAAATGTTTTTGAGGGAGACATTTATCCCACTTGAACGCCACAGGTTCTAGAGTTTCCTGCAGCAGTCAAAGCCTTTGAAACTCAAGTTCTTTCTATATGCTGTCATAGCTGACTGAGAGAAAGAAAATTGTTCATTGCATTTCCTCTTAAGACCAATTGCTTCCTCTCACTCCCATTAAGCATTATCAGAGTTGGTTAAAGAAGAATGGATATCACCCTAACTTCAGCATTGAAGGCTCACCAGACATTCCAGAGAAAACCCACTCATGCCCTCTTTGAAATGTGTAATAAAAGACAAAATAGACATGGCTGTTTAGAATGCTTTGTTTACTCAAGAAGAAAAGGATTTGTCCACATCCAAAATTTTTTACATACTTATTTGATTAATTAACTCACAACTGGGACCCTGGTGAAATGTTTAAGCCAGAAAGCAGGTTCGCAGAAATCTTACTCTGTAAGTCATGCATAGTCATTGCTAAAAGCTTGCAAGCTATTAGGTCAGGATGGAGAAAATAATAATTTATAATTCATGAATCAAGGAGCATTTATTAAGGATACAGTATGGATCAGGTATCATGTTAAGACTTTTCATATTTATGATTTTTTGTCTCATTGTCTTCATTGTATGGACAGTCTTCTTTACAGTAAGCAAAGTTAAGGAACATTCTGAGGTTACAGCTTCTAAGTGTGAAACTGAGACCAGTACTTAGACTTTTTTTTCCAATTACAGGTTATGGCGATGAATTCAGCCTGATTTGAAAAATACTGAACTACAAAAAAGGGAGAAGAAACAAAATAAAAGAGAGTAAAACAATATTTACATAAATAAATTTACCACATAACTTCTGCTTTGTGCCTAAAAGGACTGAAGGTAACTTATGAAAACCCCTGTGGTATAAGAAATAAAATAAATTCCTTAGTAGCAAGAAAAAAAGGCAATGAGGATAGAAAACAAGACACTTATTTTTTTTTTTTTGAAGAAAGAAAAAGAGGAAAGAAAGTGAGAGTGAAAGAAAGAAAAATAAAGAATATAAGAGAGAAAGAAAAAGGAAGAGAAAGAGGGAGAGAGAACGGGATTCTTGTTCTATTGCCCAGGCTAGAATGCAGTCTAAAAATGGGTATTAAAAACCTCTTTTATGCCAATAATTGTGCTTAACAATGGAGACAGGAAGGA
>CAUYLG010021388.1:0-29996 GCA_963573385.1 Cacajao melanocephalus | reverse complement strand
GTTCAGCTGTGCTTACTGTGAAACTCTCAGTCCTCAGCGCTTCCAATTGCTGTTCTCCTTGTGGGGACGGGACCAGCCGAGCCCGACTCAAAGGGCCCCCAGCTGTGTATACTCCGCACAGAGAAGCGCTGCGCCGCACCTGGGCGCCGGCAAAACAGCTGTGCCGGCCAAACGAGCCGCGCTGGCGATCCATGGGGCTCCTCCGCTGGGAATCTCCCCGTTTGTGGTCCACAGAAATTCGTCTGAAATTGCGACGTCCACTCGCTCTCTGTGCTTTCACTGGGAGCTACAATCCTGAGCTGTTGTTAATCAGCCATCTGGGGTCTCTCCGCCCGGTGATGAAGTTTTTCCTGTTTCTTAGTTTTCCTTTGGCAGACGCCCCTTCCCCACAGACCTGGACCTTCCCAGTTCGGCTGTGCTTGCTGTGAAACTCTCAGTCCTCAGCGCTTCCAATTGCTATTCTCCTTGTGGGGATGGGACCAGCCGAGTCTGACTCAAAGGGCACCCCGTCTAGTATACTCCGCACCGAGAAGCACCGTGCCAGGGCGCCAGCAACATAGCCGCACCGGCCAAAAGAGTCGCGCTGGCGACCCGTGTGGCTCCTCCACCGGGAATCTCCCAGTCTGTGGGCAAAAAATTCGTCTGAAAATGCGGCGTCCACTTGCTCTCTGGGCTTTCACTGGGAGCTGCAATCCTGAGCTGCTGTTAGTTGGCCATCTTGGATCTCTCTCCCAGATAATAATTTAGTAGTGTTATATTTTTAGTAATAATAGCAATGACCTCACGTAACTGTATAATGACTCACCTAAGGTATGAGTATTGAGTATTTTTATAGTAGGCTTTGCAGGGTATTTAGCTTTTCTCTTCTCTTCTCTTTTCTTTTCTGTTTCTTAACTATATTGGAAGATTATCAGCTGCCACAAGCAAGTCTCTTCTTAGCTTTGTTTTTTTGAGACAGAGTCTCACTTTGTTGCCCAGGCTGGAGTGCAGTCGTGCATTCTCGGCTCACTGCAACCTCAAACTACTGGGCTCAAGTGATCCTCCCGCCTTAGCCCTCCAAGTAGCTGGGATTACAGGCATACACCACAACCTCAGGCTAATTTCTGTACTTTTTGTAGTGATAGGATTTTGCCATGTTGCCCAGGCTGGTCTCGAACTCCTGAGCTCAAGTGATCCACCCACCTTGACCTTCCAAAATGCTGGGATTACAGATGTGAGCCACAGTGCCAGGCCTCTACTTAGCCTTTTAATAAGCAGGGAAGACTCTGGATTCAGGATGTGATGATCAGCCCAGGCTTATGAAGCCTTTTTTGTCTTCTGAGAAAGACAACTCCTGGAGCTGATTGGCTTTTGAGCTGAGTTCAGCTTGACTTCAGGGCCTCCTGAGGAATGCAACATCTTCTAAAAAACCAGTTGTCTAGCTGCCACAGGAGTCTCAGAGAAGAAACTGGCATTAGTACTCAAATAGCCTTCAGACTAGCTGACGTTTCTTGGGACTTACCAGTCCTGCCTCAGATGAAGCCCCAGGCATCCTTGGTTTGGAGGTAGGAAACTAAAGGGCAGCCTTTCTAAAGTGCCAAGTTTCCAAGCACAAGGAATTAGATACTTTCCCATAGGATGGAGCAAAATTGATGGCAAGTGTGTAACCATTTTAATGATATGACTTGATCCTTTCTTCCCTCATAGGAAAAAAATGTAACTGCAGACTGAAATAAGTGCTGCTTCTTATTTTCAGCCTCTGATTGGTGTGGTTCAGCCTGTTAAGTTGTTTGAAGGACTGCCACTGAAAAACAATCCACAAATGTAGAGAAGTTAGGCAGAACTGAATGTTAAATTTGAAATTATCTCAAGATAGTCAGCTCTGCTGTAACGCAATGTATTGCCTTCCTAACAATCATCACACTGTGCAAAATTATGCCATGAAAGCCACAGGCTTACAGGAAAAGTGGAGTAAGGGGCACAGTACTCCAAAGCTTCATCAATGACACACGTAAAAAAAGAGATAAGAACCTACTAAAACTGTCAGCACAGTTTTATACATGTTAACTGGTTAAGAAATACATAAATACTACAATAAATATGGTGCTTTACCTTGAAAGGTTTGCTTGGGGAGGTGGACACTGGAAGGGTTGCAGCTTGTGAGATTTTGTGAAGGGGTGCAAGGAAGATTGCCCAAAATCAAATAGGAAGTTATAACATCAGGGGTGGATAGGTGTGGCTCGCAGCACATGGTGAACTGAGGGGCCTGTTAGATTACTGAGGTGTGTGTTTGTATATTTTGTGGATTAGTCCGGCTGGAAGAAGTTTTCTGCATTCACTTAATGTTTTCCACAAAAGAAATCATGTATAAGCAAAAATGCGAAATTTATGATACACCCAAATTTCTCCCAAATGTATCAATTGGGTTGGAATGAATTTGTATTTTCCCCAAATAAGCAATACAGCAGAACTGATTGCAGTCTTATTCCTTAGTTTTTATATAAAGAAATTGAGACCCATTCAGACTAAATGAAGTTGTGTAGCCAGGTTAGTGACTGAGCTAAGTATGGATTCCTAGACATCGGGTTCCTTTCCTAATGGGAGTGTCCACCATGCTCTGTTTCCTCTTTCACTGTATTTTATAAATTCCTGCTATTTGCTGATGATAATATTGTTTTAGTACTTAACTATTTTAATGTAGGTCTCAGAGCTAGCTCTTTAATGTAGATACCAGAACTTAATATCTGGAATCCAATAAATGTTTGTGAATGAATGAATGAAGGTAGTGAATGGACATAATCAAGTCCAGGTTCACTGTGGATCCAGTTCTAGACCTAAGAGTGTAGATGAAAAGATGGAGCAGATGTGATGACATATTTAAAGTTAAGGAAGCAGTGATCTTTCTGTGTTCTATTCAAGCCTTCTTGGGTTGGTTTGGATTTTAGTAAAATGATTAAGAGTGTGGTGGGGGGGGGCAGGGGGGCTTTTGTGACAGACCACAGGCAAATTGTTTAACCTCTGCAGATAATATGGGATCTACCTCTTTGGGTTTTGTAAGAATTAAGGGAGCTATATGTACATATATGTAAAATCTCCTTGGCACATGCCTGGCATATGGCAAGAGTTCAATAAGTGGCAACACTTATTATTGATAGTGCTGCTGCTACTACCACTGCTCCTGCCACTGCTGCTTTCCCAACATACTCTCTGTGTGTTGAAGGGAACAGAGGACCAGTAAATGTGGGAGAAGGAGCCCTGGCAGTCTTCCTAGGCACTGGTTCAGTTTTCTTAACTGCTTACTGGACCTCTCCACCCAGCTGTGTAATAGGACTTCAAACTCAACATGTCACACTCATTACCTTGTTTCAAATGTGCTCTTCCTCATGCATTCCCACCATATTAATGCCATCCCTATTTGCCCAGGCTAAACACTTCAGTCGTCCTTTATTTTGCTGTCTTCCACCCCCATAGTCCATAGGTTATTCATTCATTCATGTCTGGTTTTATTGATAGTTGGGTCTTAGGCATCTGCCAACGTGCTTCAAGAAATAAACAGTAATGAGACATGATCCTTGTCATGAAGACAGGGTTTCACTCTGTCAGGCTGGAGTGCAGTGGTGCAATCTCAACTCACTGCAACCTCCACTTGCTGGGTTCAAGTGATTTTCCTGCCTCAGCCTCCTGAGTAACTGGGATTACAGACACCTGCTACCATGCCTGGCTAATTTTTGTATTTTTAGTAGAGACAGGGTTTCTTGTGCCTCAGCCTCTCAAGTAGCTGGAATTACAGGTGTACCACCACATCCAGCTAATTTTTGTATTCAGTAGGGACAGGGTTTCACCATGTTAGCCAGGCTGATCTCAAACTCCTGGCCTCAAGCGATCTGCCCACCTCAGCCTCCCAAAGTGCTGGGATTACAGGCGTGAGCCACCACGCCTGGCCGGATTTATTTATTCTTTCAACAAATATTTATTGAGCAAATTCCATAGGCCAGGCCCTGTCCTGGGAGCTGGTGATGTAGAATTGAGCAAAACAGGTCCCTACCCTGAGGCAGCTTACATTCTACTTAGAGAGACAGAAATTAACAATAGACCTGTGATGGCAGGCATTAATTAAAACAAGAGCAATAAGCAAAGGGGGTGCTAGTCTGGGAATCTTTTCTAGATCCTAGAGCTGCATTTATGCTCACATTAGGCTGTAATCAGCCATTCACATCCACACCCATCATCATGCAGGTCTATGTTGTCTTAAAAAAAAAAAAAAAAAGAATTACATGAAAAAAATAGTTTGTGCTGTTTACTATCAAATCAGCCAAGTGTAGAGATTGTCTAGCATTGTACACATTGTTCTGATAATAGTTTAAATACTTTGAAATCTGTATTATTACCGTGGGGGAGACAACATGTTCTTGTTTAAAAAAAAAATGAAAACACACACAGAACAGATGATTGACTTACAGCATCTCAACGTGAGCAAATTTTTAGTTTCGGGTTTTGTGACTTCATAATCTCTGGGGATTTTTCCTCCATAATATTTAGGAAAAAAATCACTTCTTACTGTTTTTTTACAGAATTAAAAGTCTCACTTGTGTGTTAAGAATATGCACTTAGGCATGTTAAAAAATTATGATTACCCCCAAAAGGGTGGGCTTTTATGACCTTTTACATTTTTAAAGTAAAGCCTTCCATCTGGTTAAAAAATATCTTTTTAAAAAGCCCCTTTACTGCATTTGTGTTCCCTAGTAAATGCTATATTTGTTCCTTAGAAAATTTGCTCTTGAGCAAGTCTATTTTGACCTGATGTAATTTAATCCAAAGGGAGAAAAATATTAAATTAATGGAATTTTATTGAAAAGACATTATATTATATATAATAGTTTGGTGTCTTAATTATTATCCTCCTAAATTTTATCAACTTATAATTTTTAATTTAATTTTCAAAAAAAGATAGCTTTCAGTCACCTAATTAAATGTAATGCTGTTTCATTTCAGAAGTAATACCTTAAAGTAGTTCTTTTATAATGAACTCCCAAAGACATGTGCCTAAACATAGCAACTGAATATAATTTCTAATCAATGACTTTTTAAAGACATAATAGCAGATGGTTGAGCCATCCATGGGGTCCATTTTGGTCCATTTGGTTTAGTCACCCAATGAGTCATTTGAAATAATCACTTAGCACTGGTTTTAATAAAAATATCTGATTTTTCTATAACCTTCTCACACCAAATGTAAATAAACTCTATAGAAACAAGGACTTTTTCTGTTTTAATCACTGCTATATTCCCAGTGCGTAGAACAAGGCAAGGCCTATAGTAAACATTCAATTAATATTGGGTAGAAAAAGCTCTTTTTTTTGAGACGGAGTTTTGCTGTTTTTGCTCAGGCTGGAGTATAATGACACAATCTCAGCTCATGCAACCTCTGCCTCCCAGGTTCAAGTGATTCTCCTGCCTCAGCCTCCTGAGTAGCTGGGATTTCAGGCGTGCACCACCACACCCAGCTAATTTTGTATTTTTAGTAGAGATGGGGTTTCACCATGTTGGCCAGACTGGTCTCGAACTCCTGACCCCAGGTGATCTGCCCACCTCATCCTCCCAAAGTGCTGAGATTACAGGTATGAGCCACCGTGCCCAGCCAGGAAAAGCTCTTTTAAGTAGGACCTCCATGGGGGCAAATAACAGAGTGTGTAGAATTGCATGTTTTTAAAAGATGATAAACACCAAAGGCAACATTGAAAGGGAAGGAGAATGCCCCCCAGACACAGCCAGAGAAGAGAAGAGAATAGAATCTAGGGAGCACCATGAGGTGGGCTCAGGATCTTCAACCTGGGATAGTGCTGGGTGTGTGGTAGGCCCCAAATAAATTTAGTCAATAGGCACACATTCGATTTGATTCAGTGCATATTTGAGGACCAGTTATGAGTTGTGCAAGTCACCAGGGAGGATATAACAATGAAGAAGACAAGGTCTTTTTCCTCCAAGGATTAAAGCCTCAGAGTTTTTAGTCCCAGCAACATAGTTTCACTTTTCTTTCAAGAGGGCTGCGTTCCTGAACCACCGTTCAGGGACTGCAGTGAAGAAGCTCTAAAGGGCTAGGTCTGAGAAATCACCCAGGTCAGCTCTGCCCATCAAGGTCAAGATGTAGAACACATCTATCAATGTGGACTTGATGACCTCAAATTCTAAATGCTTCTTTACCAGTCTTAAAATGAGGATTTCTCTCCCCAAGGCCCACATAGGATGCTCACCCGGCTTGCTGGGAGTCACCTTTGTTGGCATTGCTGGCGTAGCTGAATTTGGCATTGTCCATTGACTCATCTTTACTTTACAGATGAGAGCCAGAAAGGTTAAGCAGCTTGCCTGAGATCATGCTGCTTGTCAGTTGCTGAGCCAGTCCCAGTATGCGGGTCTTCTAACTCAGAGGTCAGTGCTGTTTCCATGACACCCTCTTCCCTCAACTCACTCTGTGTGTGGGAGACAGAAAACATTGAGTACTCCCCAAATTGCTTATCAGTGGAATGTTAGTCAGCATTGGAAATGAGAATGATTACAACTGCAGCCTGCCACCACAACCACCCCAGAGGGACACATGTGTCTACCTTCTTCAGGGGCTTTGCAGCCCTAGGGAGTTATTTAGATCCAGATATTGCAGACCCTAAGGAAAAATAAATAATGATGGCCTCAAAGAGAAGAGAGAGGAAATGACCCCCTCCCTTCCTGACTTTGGGATCTTGAGCAAGTTATGGAATCCTTCTGAACCTCTGTCTTCTCATCTCTAAAATGACTGCAAGAGTGCTTGCCCTATGATTGCTGTGAGAACTGTACGTAAAGCCCTTACTAAGGGCTTATGCTGAGTGCATCATAAATGTTAGCTGTTATTAAAGAGTTATTATTTTTAAAGATAAAATCATGACTCATACACATATCAAATGAACATGTGTCAAAAGTTTATCTAACTGATTCATTAATGAGGGAATCAATAAGGTGTTACAACCAATTCACAAGAGAATTAAAAGAGCAGGTCCATATAGAGGCCGTCAGGAATGCTGAAGTGAATTTACCTAGTAGATGCAAAACTGGCTTCTTCCACAGAAAGAGAGGGAAAGCAGCTGCACTTCCACTGCACAAAATTTATTCACGTCTATGAGTGAAAATCACTTACACTGCTCTTCATTGCCTGCGACTTACACAGTAGTAAAATTGCTCGCAGACCCCAAAACATGCAGAGACCTCATAGAATCAGATAACCCGGAAGGGTCTCCTAGGCAATGCCTAGTTTTCCATTGACAATACCCATTAATCATTCTGGTTCATTTCAACAATTTTCGCAATTATATCCTACACAGTGTGTATTATTGCTCGTTCCTTAATTACATCCTAGGAATGTTTTTGAGAACCAATAAGATGTGTGAAAAGTGCCGTAGGAGCCATGATGTATTTTACAAATAGTAGTGGTAGCATAAAAGAGAGGGGTGAGGCTGTCTGAATCTAACCTCTGATACTTTCCATATGATCTTAGATAAGTCACTTAACACCCTGTGCCTCTGTTTTCTTAGCTGTAAGTCAGGATATTTAAGATGCACGGTGCAGGGTTGCTGTGAGGATTAGATGAGGTGACACATGGGAAAGTATTTGGGAAAATGAAAAATGCTATTCCAAAATGAGATGTGATTATATTATGGCTCTCAGCTTAGCTTGGGGTTCATTTTTCTTTAAGAAGAATTATCTGTGGAACAAGAGATGGGGTGGTGAGTTCTTAAACTCACCAGGTCACTATTACTGCAAGTTGTAAATCACATGGATATGTCTTTACTCAGTAACAGTAATTTATGGTACCATTGTTAGTTAGTCCGAAAGCACTTCTCCAATATTCACCCACATGCCTTCATGGCTCCAGAGAGGTTAGCAGTGCCAGGAATGGTGATGTTGATGACTGTGGGGGCTGTGTATGCTTAATTAAACCTGGAAGAAGTGTATTTTATTCTCCCCCATCTCATTCCCCAGTGCTGTCATCCCAGAGTCTCTCCCAGTGATCATGTACAAAGAGACTCATTTCACCAGTCTAGGGGGACTCTCAGGAATTTGCAGGAATTGGGAAGGAAAAGCTCTGGCCCAGCACACTCCCCTCCTGGTCCAGTTCTGCATTTGTAATTGAGAAGGGATAGGAGGGTTTGGAGTGAGTCCACGATGTAACACTGAAATCGTGGAAAGGAGATGAAGAATGAACCCTGGGTAGGAGGGGCAGCTGCCCAGCCTGGAAAAGAGGAGGGATGAGGGGCATGACCTTGCATGCAGGAAGATGCTTCCAGGAGGCTGACTCTCCAACAAGGCTGGTGCAAGGGAAAGTCACTTCAACTGCAGCTCACGAGTTTGGGTTATGGAGACTGAAGAGCTTTCTGCGTATGTTGCTGAATACCGTGGACATACTTAAGAAGGTTGCACTGAGTTCTTCTCGGGAGATTTTGAAGGGTAAGAACAGATCTCTCTCAATCTGAGAGGTTACAGATCATACCTCCCTAGAGGTAGAAGCCTGATTTGGATTTGAAGAAGGGAAAAACCAAGTGCAGGAAACCACCCTCTCGATTGTCCTGACTTGTTTATTGTGAGTAAGGAAAGGCCAGCCTGCTCGCCTCCTCTACCCCACACCCATGAGGTGACCCAGCACACCCGGCTCTCTTGTGACATGGCATTCACTCCCCTGCCTTCTGGTTGTTGGCAGACTTACTGCCTCTCCTTAGACTGAGCTCTTCCAAGGCAAAGCCTTGGTTTCTGCCTGTGTCCCCAGATCCTGTGCAGGCCTGGCACAGACTAGGTCCAACATAGTTGTTGAACCAGTGCATTGATGAGTGACTTACTGACCAGCTGAGGTCAGGTCAGCAGAAATCTCAGTGCCTGAGATGATAATGTCAGAAATCCACTTGAAAAGCCAGTTTCGTCAGCCAACCTTTGGGCTTGAGCTCTGGTGAGCTGTTCACCAGAAAATAGTAAGGGAAGCCTAAGTCTGAATTTCAGCTTTCGTAGTGAGACTATTTTCAGCTTTCTCAGAGACAGCATCTGTAAATAATCAGGCAGAAGCCTTTTATAAAACAACATAGGAAAAACCTCAAAGACTATTCTAAGGCTGCAACATTTAAACAAGATTTTTAACCCATGGGGACGCCAAGATCAACATGGAGCTTCCTGCACATAAAAGTCTGGAATTTCATAGCAGTGTCGGGGCAAAAGCTATGATCGCATTTCCCCCTTTCTAAATTATATACTGCTTAGTGTTAATGTGAGCAGAGGGCTGGATGGCAACGGGCTCGCAGCTTACGTCAGCCCCACTACGATCTTCACTCTTCTGTAATGCAGCATCCATGGTGATGGAGGCTAGGGGAGTCACCAGGCTGGCTGCACTGATGTAAGACAAAAGGGTCACTTGTAGGTCATGCCATGATTTAAGTCTTGGCTGTAATTTATAACAGGGCTTTCATTCCGCGTAGAAAAATGATCAGGGACGTTGGTTCTATAATTGTTTTCTTTCTCTAAAAGATGCTGTTCTGAAAGCTCGGTTT
Organism: Cacajao melanocephalus; assembly: GCA_963573385.1. Lineage (NCBI taxonomy): Eukaryota > Metazoa > Chordata > Mammalia > Primates > Pitheciidae > Cacajao > Cacajao melanocephalus. Next base: position 20,460 of record CAUYLG010021388.1, on the reverse strand, counting down.
AGTGGCAGCTAGAAATGCTCATCTGTAGCATCTCCCAAAGTCATTTTCTTTTCCCTCCCATTTGGAGGAAGGAGTGAGATACTGTCTTCTAGGATGAGAGAGATGACCTTGAAGCTTGAAATCAGATGCAACGTTCAGCTCTCTCAACCTGCATAATTCTCTTCTGAGGAGGAGAGACTGGTCTCCAAGCATTTCTTACACCTCCTCTAAACCAGGAACCACATCAGCACGTTCTGACTGAGCTGACTTCAATTGCAGCACATTCTGACTGAGCAAACCTCAATTGTAAAAGAGTGAAAAAAACAGAATGCCCCAAAGTCGTTCTTACTCTCAGACCAGCCCTGGGTGTGTGTGGTCAGTATGATAGGAAAGTTACTGAAAGTTCAGTCTGTTTCCCTTAAAATCTCATTTACTGGTTTCTCAAGTTACCTGAAATTTCCACTAGTAAGAGTCATTTCTTAAGATTTTTCTGGGAAGGCATTCACTGATACTGAGAAGGCTAATATTTGAATGACTATCATCATGGCACCTGATAGTTTATGCAATGCGAAGAAGGAAAAAAAATGATTTATAACTAAAAGGATTTCTGAGGTTATTTTGTTTAAAAACAGAAGAAGAATTTTATTTGGAAAAAATTATACATGTTTTATTTTTAATCCTGTGTATTCCAGACTTGAAGGAAATGTCACATCTTCATTTTTGTATTCCTAGTAAACACGATGTCCTGCACATGTACTAGGCCAATAAATAATGTTTTTGTTTTGTTTTGAGATTGGGTCTCACTGTCTTGTCCAGGCTGTAGTGCAGTGGCACAATCATGGCTCACTGCAGCCTTGACCTCCTGGGCTAAAGCAGTCCTCCTACCTCATCTTCCCAAGGAGCTAGGATTATAGGCATCAACACCACACCCAGCTAATTTTTTTTTCTAAGAGAGGGGGTCTCACTGTGTTGTCCAGGCCAATCTTGAACTCTTGGCCTCAAATGATCCTCCCACCTTGGCCTCCCAAAGTATTAGGATTACAGGCATAAGCCACTGTGCCCAGCTCCAGTAAAAATTGTTTTGAACAAATGAGTGAGAAGCGTGTTTACAGGGCAAAAGCCTCTGGGGCTAGCTGGCTGTGGGTCCAGTTGTATCTTCTTTCTAAAAACTAAGAAATTTATATAAACAAAAATATCAGAGTAGGAATTTAAAGAGAGCATTGGTATAATTTTTAATAATTTACACTTTTTATCTTGTGGGTTTCATAATGTGCATGAGCAGATAACCGTACTTACCCAACACTTCCATATGTACATGCTTAGAATGTAATGCATAGACTGTGTGCATGTGTGCATATATGTACATGTATTTTGTAAAGCTATAGAAAATATAGATTATTAACAATAGTTACCTCTGGGGGGGTAAAACTGGAAAAGGTAAAGGCAACTCTCACAGTTTTTACCTTATATATTGCTAATTGTTTGAATTTTTCTTTTAATGAGTATGCATTTGTGTATCTCAAGTTCTTAACATATGGCCTGGCAGTTAATAAACATTCAGTGTTTAACAGATAGGATAATCAGTCAATTGAGTGGCACAAAAATTATACTCAAACATTTGATTTTGAGAGGTTTTTGGAGAGGGATGATGATAAAGAAATTGAACTGAGGGCTTAGGAAAGAGCATGGTCTGGATCTATTGCTAAAAGAGGCCATCAGAAATAAAGGAATAATTTGGGGTTGCCATTGCTAAACTGCATATTTTCCACCCTTAAAGGTGCCCCAAGTTAGCTGCCTATCTGGTATTGGCAAATTACATAGTGCTAATCATGGGTGTCCTTAAGGGTTTATAACTTGCCTGAACAAAGGCCTAATCATCTGGCAAGGAGGTCACTAACTAACCCTGATGACTGTTACCTTGTAGGGTTGGACAGGCATGACAGTGTGAAAGGCCTTTGTACTCACAGCCGTGTGGCTTGCTGAACCATCTGAAGGCCTAATGAGACTGTCCTGGGAAGGAGACAGCAATCCAGTGACTCGCTCAGCAGTAATTTGCCTGAGTTGACTGGAAAGGCCTGTTGTGTAGATGAGTCCAAAGATTAATATGATGGGTGAGAACTTTGAGCTCCAATCCAGCTGGTATGGCCCAAATGCATAAAACCGACTCTTAATTTCTCATCGAAGAACTAAGTTGGAGATATTTTAACATGCTTGAATGGCAGTTTGGAGTCTATTTGAAGACCCTGGCGGGAATGTCTAGATAAGACTACCATCAGTGGTCAGTCACTGGCATCACTGAAGTATTTCAACTGAGTGAAGGAAGTGCCACTCAGCTCTAGTCTGGGTGGCAGAGTCCTTTCAAATGCGGCTTCAGCACAGACTTTCTGTGCATTACTCATGCTGTGAAGTAGGTGATTTAAGCCACTGACTTTCTAAATTAAAGGCACAAAAAGGCAGACATGTAATTCTTTTAATTACACATTCATATTTCTACTACATTCCTCTGAGTCGTTCATGTCTGCCTCCTGCCTCATCAGCCTACCAACAGAAAACAAGCAACGGGGAATGTGGAAGATCTGTAAAGGGATGAAAGACCCAACTCACTTGTTTGTACTATGGCTTTTCTCAAAGAAAAATAAAAGCACCATGTCTGGAAACTTAGACAACGGGAGATCTGACTTCTACTGATCGTAGGGAATAGTGAAGTATTTCAAGATAGGAGTGAGTCATACCTTCATACATTTTTTGCCATCTGCTCTCTATTAACATGGGCTATTAATAAAACATATTTTGTTTATATCACCAGGCAAGGAGATTGCATTCATCTTGTTTTTCTATCAAAGTATATGCATATAACCCTAATACAGAGTTTTCACTACCTAGCAATAGCAATAGGCTTTGTTTGCAGTTGTGTAGCCCTGTACAATTTAAAGCTGCGTGGCTTTATTCACCACCTTTATTAGGGTTTTCCTGGGAAGGGCCAAACACAGCAGGGTAAACAGGTTAGGAAGGACTAGTTTGAATAATTTCTGATAGGTCTAAACTATAGACGCGATCCCTAGTTGTGTGGTACCTGGCCCTGGAATGATTAGGATAGAGAAGCATTGCTTCCAGGGTTCTATAGGCCAAGTGGAGATGTGGCTCTAGGTTACTTTGCATATCAAAGGCATACTTCTTTCCCAGTCTGAAAGGTTTTTTTTTTTTTTTTAGGTTGTTAAAACATCATCATAATATACAAAAAATAAGAAATATATGCAAACAAATGAGTTTAACATTTGAATCTTTCTCAGTCACCTCTCTTGGAGTTGCAAAATCATTTGCCAAATACGTTCTCATTTACACAGTCCTTAAGTTACTGTCCAGTCAGGTGTTTAACCTCTACCTTGGGTGGATAATGCAGAACCCCCTTTCCTTTACCTAGAAACTTTTTATGGCTTTTTAAAATTTTTGGCTCTTTCTATTTCTGCTATTTATACAGAAGACATTTGATCTACATATATTTTGTTGATTTATAAAACCCAAGGAGACTTTTTTCCTTTTCCATGTCCTTGGAAATACTAAGGTATCACTCTAGTTTGCCTCAATTTCTCTGGCACCTCCTGGCAGTAATCACAGGAAAATTTTTCCTGTTCTAAGACTGGAGCAACTTTGGGGCTGAAATTTCATTTTAGTGATACACATGTTAAATTGCCATCAAACATTTTATCATCTCATGTTTGGGTGATTTTCTGGTTATCCATTGCATGAAACAAACCATTTTAAAACTGATTGTCTTAAAGCAATTTATCATTATTATTATAGCTCTGATCCTGTGGGTCAGGAATTCAGACCGTACAACAGAGACAACTGTCCTTTGCGTCGCAATCCGGGGTCTCAGCCGGCATGGGCGTGGCAGGCACGGCTGAGAGCTGGAATTGCAGGGGTAGCCCAGCACGCTCTCCTCCCAGGCCCTCTCCAACGAACCAGCTTGGGCTCCCTCCATCATGGCAGCCTCAGGGCAGTCATACGTCTAGCAAGGGCTCCAAGAACAAATCTTTCAAGAGTCAGAAAGTGGAAGCTGCTGGTCTCTTAAGGCTTAGCTTGGAAATTGGCCTGGCATTCTTTCTGCCGTATTCTGTTGGATAAGTTTTCACAGAGGTCACCCCCACCAACCCACTCTGCAGATTCAAGGAGAGAGGACATAGATATCACTTCTTAATGGGGGGAATAGCGGAGAATTTGTGGTCATTGTGAATCTACCACAGGTGACATATCAACAATCCCAGACAGCACATCTACAAAAATTATTTTTATCTCACTCTGCATCTGCTTAAGAAGGTAGATATTCAACTGCAGTTCATTTCAGTCTTCCCATATGAAGACTGTTGACAGCAAATGTTTTGATAGAAACATTTGACTTCGAACTCAAATAATGATTCTGTATCATCTAAAATATATACAAGGCCAGGTGCGGTGGCTCACGCCTGTAATCCCACCATTTTGGAAGGCCAAGGCTGGTGGATTACCTGAGGTCAGGACTTCGAGACCAGGCTAACCAATATGGTAAAACCCTGTCTCTACTAAAAGTACAAAAATTAGCCCGGCATGATGGCATGCCCCTGTAGTCCCAGCTACTTAGGAGGCTGAGGCAGGAGAATCACTTGAACCCAAGGTGGCAGTGAGCCAAGATCACGCCACTACACTCCAGCTTGGGCAACAGAGCAAGACTCTGTCTCAGAAATAAAATAAATAAAATAAAAACAAATGTGTATGATGCCTTACATTAACTGGATGTTTTCCAGATAATTTTAAAATATATTAGCCGATACCTACATCAGCTCTTTTCATTTTATGGATGAGGAAGCTGAGGATCTAAATAGTTAAGTGACTTGTCCCAGATCACATGACTGACTACCAGTGGAGGCAGAGGTGTTACACGAAAGGGGTCTAGATCCAGACCTCAAGAGAAGGTTCTTGGATCTCGTGCAAGAAAGAATTCAGAGTGAGTCCACAGTGCAAAGTGAAAGCAAGTTTATTAAGAAATAAAGGAATGAAAGAAAAGCTACCCCATGGATAGAGCAGCCCTGAGGGGTCTGGTTGCCCTTTTTTATGGTTATTTCTTGATATGCTAAACAAGGGTGGTTATTCATGTCTCCCCTTTTTAGACCATAAAGCGTAACTTCCTGATGTTGCTATGGCATTTGTAAACTGTCACAGTGCTGGTAGGAGTGTAGCAGTGCAGACAACCAGAGATCACTCTTGTGGCCATCTTGGTTTGGGTGAGTTTTAGCCAGCTTCTTTATTGCAACTTGTTTTATCCAGCAAGGTCTTTATGACCTGTGTCTTGTGCTGACCTCCTGTCTCATCCTGTGATTTAGAATGCCTTAACCGTCTGGGAATGCAGCCCAGTAGATTTCAGCCTCATTTTACCCAGCTCCTATTTAAGATGGAGTTGCTCTGGTTCACACGCCTCTGATAGAGGCAGACCCAGGGTTGAGTGAGTTTGTACTTTTACTGATGGTTTCCTTGAATTCCTTAATATAGGTAGAAGTAAGCTGAAGACCATGGTAAGAACTTTTTAAAGAAATATCATCATTTAGGATAGTTTGTCTCCTAGAATGAAGAAAAGATCTTTTATTGCAGGCAAATACTTGGTGTTTGCATGCCTCTTACACTTACAAAGTATCTCCATACCCATTATCTACTTTGCTTCACATGCTGATCCGATGAGAGAGGTATTAATAACACCATTTTCAAATAGGAGGCAGAGCTACAGAGAGATTAAGCAAATCACTTAAGGGTCACACAGCTAACCGTAGAGATGGCGCCCAAGCCCAGAACTTTAAACTCTGAATCCTACCATTTCTCACTGTGTTCTTCACCCCTCTCTCACCCTGGTTTCTTGGGCCTTAGAACAGCACACATGTGGCTTAGCTGTGCAGGGCAGGACCATCCTCCTAAGGGACAAAAATGGGGGGCTTCCAAGGACTGAATCACCCAAAGTGGTTAGAGGAAGGCAAGAGTTTCAAGCCACCACCAGCAACATTAGGAGAAATGGGAACACTCTCTAATTGCGGGCAGTTCCAATTTTGTCTGTCTCCAGGGAGAACTAATACTGTTATGATTTCTCCTGATGCATATGAAATCAGTTGCTACAGCAATGACCAGTGTTTCTTGGAACTTGCTGATAGCAACAGGCCTCAGAAATGAAATTTCTCTGTGAATCCTGTTTCTGATGCTGGCTTCCCTATTTCAGCACCTCTACCATGTCCACTTCCCATCATGATCTCCTCCTGCTGGGAAGGTAGGGCAAGGTAAGTCTCTGTTCCAGTCACTAGATAGACATGTGACTGCATAATGGCCTTGGGAACTGTGGCTTGGTGGTGGCCCTCAGGGGAAGGGAACTTGTCTGTGTTGGTCACCACTATAACCTTCAGAATAATGCCTGGCTCAAGTGCTAAAAAAAAAAAAATACAGTCATGCACTGTATAATGATGTTTTGGTCAATGACAGACTGAATATACAATGGTGGTCCCATTAGATTATGATAGAGCTGCCTTATACAGGTGTATCATTGTTTATCTTTTATATTATATTGTTATTGTACTTTTTCTAAGTTTAGATATCCTCAGATACACAAATACTTACCATTGTGTTACCATTGCCTACAGTATTGAGTACAGTAGCATGCTATACAGGTTTGTGGCCTAGGAGCAAAAGCCTAGCTGTGTAGTGGGCTATACATCTAGGTTTGTCTAAGTATACTCTGTGACATTTGCATAATGATGAAATATCTTTTTTTTGTTTTGTTTTTATTGCATTTTAGGTTTTGGATGATGAAATATCTTAATGATGCATTTCTCAGAACATCTCCCTATCATTAAGTGATGAATGAGTGTGTGTGTGTGTCTGTGTGATGTGTGTGTGTATATATAAAGTTAATGAATGATTGCTATTACTCCAGTTCTTTAAACCTGGCATACTTTCCCTCATATCCATGCCCTTGCTCGTGCTAGACCCTCTGCCTGGACTGCTCTTTCCTTCCTTCTTCCTTTTCTACCCACCCTCTGCTCCTACCCACCACCCCCCCAACACCACCCCCACCTATCAGTTTGCCAAGCTTCATCTCACGCTCTCCAGAGTGTAGGGCAAGATAGGTCTTCTAACTTTAGTTATTATTTTTTAGAACTTTAAGTACAGAGACCTAAAGAACCTTAATCTTCCCTAGAGCTGTTGCCTTCTCCATGACCCCCAAAGAGAAGGATCTGAACAGTGTTTGTGCCGAAGTAGGGGGCCCAGCAGGGCCGTGGAGGAGTCCCAAAGCCCTGTAATATGAATGGAAACTTGGAGTTACCTCTTGCTCATAATGAAAGAGATTCCCTACCAGAGAGGAGGCACAGAAGCCATTTTCAATGAGTCATGGAATATCTCTAGGATACAGTAACAGGCTATTTAACCAAAATGTTGAGGGAGCAGTTAAAGAGACCCATAACTCACAGATAGCCTCGCAGTGACTCCCATTATATCTCTTATCAGCCTCTGACTTGATTCATCCTGCTTTTCATCCTTCCCTGGACATCAGATCATCTCATAATCCCCAGTTCTGTTTAGTGTTTCAGTCACCTCCAGCAGCCAGTGTGGGATCAGTTCTTCACTAGATGTTCCTGGCTGGTCTTCACTGTTTTCAGCTTGCTTTTTCTTTTTGATGAAACAATCCCCAAAATGAATTTTTTGGGGGTCAACACATGTAAAATGTCAGGTTTGCATTGTTAACTTTTAGATTTTTTGGTTTCTTTAATACAATAGGAACTGGAGAATCTAGACAAAGAGGTTTAAAAGTCAAGTCATCTCTGCACCCCACAAATATTTCACCCACATCTACTAACATGATGTTAACTCAGTTAAAGGTTATGAAAATTAGTAGTCTGACCAGGAACTAGTGCTATTGATGATCATTTCTCATTATTTTTCTTCAGTTCAAACTTATTTTAAGCCTAACGTATTCAACACCAGAGTATTGAGTAGCTGAAGAAAGGCAGATGTGAATTACAATGTGATTAGGTTCATAAGTCACCTCAATGTTATTGCACTTTTCCCCAGAAAAGTTGTGAAACTATTTATTCCACTTCTCTTAGTTCCTGAAGAGCCACTTCCTTTTCTCTGTTGACACATACCTGCTTGCCCCAGTGCCTTAGAGGAACTTCCAAAGGTCTAAATGCAAAGCCTTTTAAATTTCATAGAAGTCACGAAATAAGACAGCCCAGTGTACGCAGATGACAACAGAGGCAACTTTTACAAATAAGTCAATTTTGCAGGCATCTATTGTGGGGATACAAATATTAGTCTATGACAGGTAAACAAATAGTTATCGTTCAGTAAGCCACAAAAAATAACAGCATCTTGTTGTACAAGATGATGTGATGGTGCAGAGAAGCTCTTGAGCAGAGTGGTAAGGAGTTAGGCCTAACATGTGTCTAGATACTGGAATCTATATCTGGGATGGAGTCAGCTTCATAAGGATTTAGGCACTACCTCATCCTTAGGCCTGGGGAAAGAGAGTATCGCAGTGATACGAGGAAAAGGCTGCAGTAACTGAGGATAGAAAATCTAGGTAGGAGCCTTCGCTCTGCAGTTTGCTAGTTTCCTGACTTTGAGTTGTCTGTTCGCTTTATTGAGGGGTAGTTGCCTCATCTGTAAAATGGAAATGGCATTAATTCCCACATCATGCAGAACTGTTGCTGCAATCAAATGAAATAATGTTAGTAAACTGTAAAGCTTCATGCAAATGTTTGCCATCACCTTGGCTCTCCAATGTATGTAATGCTGGTGACATAAATATTAGCTTCATTCCATGTTTCCACAGATGCATTTTGAAAGCAACCTTTGAAAATCAGGCTCCTCTCTTGTTTTGGGGACAGTAGTTTTATTAGATGCAGAGAAGCATTTGAATATTCCAAGTGAGATATTAGGAAATAATTCCTACTATCCTTCCTAGCTTTGCAGGTGATTGCACAATTTTAAAAGGTGCTTGAAATCTCTTGGCCACCCTCACAAATGTATCACTGGACCTTAGTCAGCAGTTTTAGAGAAGCTGAACCTGTTTGCTGTGGTCTGCAGGCTGGGTGTCTGAGAAGAAGCCTGTTTGGTGGTCAGAGGCCCGGCTCTATCCTTGGGCAAGTCACTTCACCTCTGGGCCACCCTTTTCTAACTTCAGATTCAGTGGTGAAACACATTGATCATTGAGGACTCTTCTATCCTTAAAGACGTGTGTTTGCATAAGAGCTTGGTTTTTTTTTTTTGTTTTGTTGTTTGTTTGTTTGAGATAGAGTTTTGCTCTTGTTACCCAGGCTGGAGTGCAATGGCGTGATCTCAGCTCACTGCAACCTCTGCCTCCGGGGTTCAAGAGACTATCCTGCCTCAGCCTCCCAAGTAGCTGGGATTATAAGCATGTGCCACCACACCTGGCTAGTTTTGTATGTTTAGTAAAGACGGGGTTTCACCATGTTGGTCAGGCTGGTCTCAAACTCCTGACCTCAGGTACCTCAGGTGATCCACCCACCTTGGCCTCCCAAAGTGCTGGGATTACAGGTGTAGACACTGCATCTGACCAGAGTTTGGTTGTTCATTTATTTTGTTTTGCTTTTGCTTACTCTCTTTACCAATTTGCAAGTCACCTCTGGAGCATCCCATTTTAAAATTAAATTTTACTTTGAAATCATTGTAAAGTCACCTGCAGTTGTAAGAAATAATATTGAGAGTTCCTGTGTACCCCTTACCCAGTTCCTCCCAATGGTAACATCTTACAAAACAATAGTACACTATTACAACCAGAATATTGATGCTGACAAAGTCAAGATATAAAAAATGTCTATTATCACAAAGATCCCACATGTTTTCTTCCCTTTCCCTCCACCTACTCCTTAATCCCTGGCAACCACTAATATGTTCCCCATTTCTATAGTTTTGTCATTTCAAGAATGTTATATAAATGGAATCATAAATATATAACCTTTCATTATTGGTGTTCCCCAACCCCACTGAGCATAACTGTCTAGAGATTCATTAAGACTGTTGCATGTATCAGTACTTCATTCCTTTTTATTGGTGAGTAGTATTCCATCATGTTACAACTGTATGTACTGTATCATAGTTTATTTAGCTATTCACTATCTAAGGACATCTGAATTATTTCCAGGTTGGGGCCATTATTAATAAATCTGCTATAAATATTCATGTACAGATTCTGTTTTAAATTTGTTGTAGAGATGGGGGTCACATTATGTTGCTCAGGCTGCTCTTGAGCTCCTGGCCTCAAATAATTCTCCTACCTTGGCCTCCCAAAGTGCTTGGATTATAGCACTGTGCCTGGGCAGCATGTACATATTTTTTGTAAGCCTCAGTCATCCTTTTTCTAGAATAAGTGCCTAGAAGTGAAATTGCTGAGTCATATAGTCATTGCATGTTCCATTGTTTAGGAAACTGCTGAATTATTTTCTAGAGTGGCGGTACCATTTTACATTCTCACCAGCAGCATATGAGTGATCTACTTTCCAGCATTTGGTGGGGTCACTGTTTTTTATGTCAGCCATTCTGATAGATGTCTAGTAGTATATCATTGTGGCTTTAATTTACATTACCCTAATGGCTGGTGATGTTGAATATCTCTCTATGTGTTTATTTGCCATCTATCTGTCTTCTTCAGTCAAATGTCTCTTCACATCTTCTGCCCATATTCAAATGAGATCATTTGTATTTTTGCTGTTCAGTTAATTCCTTTGATTAATGTTTGTATGGTATACTTTCTTGTATCCTCTTACTTTCAATCTTCCTGTATGTTATATTTGAAATGAGTTTCTTGGAGACAGCATATAATTGAGTCATGTGTTTTTAATCCACGATGCTGTTCTCCATCTTTAAATTGTAATACTTTAAATGTAATTATTGATATGCTAGGGCTTAGGTCTCCTGTTTGATTTTTTGGTCATTGTTACCTGTTTTTTATAGCTCTGTTTTCATTTTCTTGCCTTCCAGTGGGTTATCTGAACAATTTTTAGAATTCTATTTTGATTTCTCCATAGTGGTTTCTAGTGAGTTCCTTTGCATAACTTTCTTAATGGTTGCTTTAGGTGCTGCATTATATATCTACATAACTTGTCAAAGCCTACTGCTATTGTCATTTCACTAGTTCTGATGAAGTACAGAAACTTTACTTTCCTTTATCCTTTCCATTTACATTATGTTTGTCTTTAAATTTACCTGTATACATTAAGAACCAAACCAAACAGTTTTATAATTTTTGCTTTGTCATCAAACATAATTTAAAAAACTCAAGAGGAAGAGAAAAGGCTATTGTATTTACCTATATTTTTGCTTACTGTGTTCTTCCTTTCTAATATTAAAGATTTCTTTTTTTTTTTTTCTGTTTATAGCACTTTCTTTACCTAATTTTTCAGATTAGGACTGTTGGAGACATCAGTTTTTCCCTTCCTGTGAGAATGTCTTTATTTCCCCTTTCATTTCTGATGGAGATTTTTGCTGGATATGGGACTCTGGGTTATCAGTTATTTTCTTTCAGCACTTGAAAACTCTCTTGCCTTGTCCTTCTGGCTTTCCTATTTTCTGATGATAAAATCACCACCATTCAAATAGTCTTTCCACTATAATTAAGGTGTTTTCTTCTGTTGCTGCTTTAAAATGTTTTCTTTGTTCTTTGTTTTCAGAAGTTTAATTAGGACGCGTCTTGATGCGTATTTTCTTGGCTTTATCCTGTTTGAGGTTCACTCATCTTCTGAATATGTAGGTTTATTTCTCTTGCCAAATTTGTGAAGTTTTCAGCTGTTTCTTCTAGTACTTTTCTGTCTGCTCCTTGTTTCTCCTCTCCTTCTAGGACACTGATGACATAAATGTTAGATTTTTTGTTGTAGTCCACAAGTCCCTGAGGCTCTGTTCATTTGTTTTTCAATCTATTTTCTCTCTGTTGTTCAGATCATTTTTACTATTCTATCTTCCAGTTCACTGATTCTCTCCCCATTTCTTCTGTTCTTTGTTTTTGTTTTTTGTTTGTTTGTTTGTTCATTTGTTTGTGATTTTTGAGACAGTATCTCACTTTGTTGCTCAGGCTGGAGTACAGTGGTGTGATTTTAGTTCACTGCAGCCTCAACCACTCTGGCTCAAGCAATCCTCCCACCTCAGTCTCCTAAGTAGCTGGAACTACAGGCACATGGCATCACACCTGGCTAATTTTTGTATTTTTTTGTAGAGATGAGGCTTTGCCATGTTTCCCAGGCATGTCTCAGACTTCTAGGCTCAAGTGATCCACCCACCTCAGCTTCCCAAAGTGCTGAGATTACAGGACTGAGCCACTGTGCTCTGCCTGCTCTGTTCTTCTATTGAGCCCTCCAATGACCTTTTTACTTTGGTTATTAATTTTTTAGTTCTAAATTTCCATCTGGTTCTTCTTTAGGTCATCTATTTCTTCTCTAAGATACCATTTATTTCCCAAGGCTTTTTTTCCTCTTTGTTTGAAACATATTAATAATTGCTCACTGAAGTGATTTATCATGGCTGCTTTATAACCTTTGTCAGTCTGTCATCTCAGTGTTGGCATCTATTTATTGTCATTTTTCATTGTGTTTAAGATCTTCCTGTTTCTTGATATGACAAGTGATTTCAGTTGAAACCAGGATATTTTAGTATTACATTGTAGGACTCTGAATCACATCAAAGCCTTTTGTTTTGAGCTGCCTTTCTCTGGCAGGACTTCAGGAAGGGAGGGGTAGGCCTCCCTTCATTACTGCTTAGGTGAATGCAGAAGTCCACGTTTCTACTGGATCTCCATTGATACCTGAATGGTATCATCATTATTACTGCTAATTATTAAGCATTATTGGTGGGAAGAGGTAGAAATTCCTGCTCTACGCGTGGATCTTTTGATAGCACAGTAGGGATATCCCCATTATGGGTAGGCAGTAGTAAAAATCCAGTCACTCTACTTGACATTCTCTTACGCCACCCCAGTGGGGGTGTTGGGCACCTCAGTACAGCCCAACAGGTGAGGATAGTCTAGGTTCCCCACCCAGGCTTTGCTGGCATGGGTGGAGTTGGGGCCACAGTTTATACTGTGGTGTCTGGCTGGCATAGAGCATTTATTATTGAAAAGTTTTCTATCTTGCCAGGCTGCTTCATTTCTAAAGAGATGGGCTTTTGTTGGGATTTCTTTTTTTTTTTTTTTTTTGTATGTGCTCTTTGGCATTTCCAGGTTGTTGTCTTCTTCTCTCTAAGTCTGGGATAGAAATAATTGCCGGGTGTGGTGGCCCACGCCTGTAATCTCAGCACTTTGGGAGGCCAAGGTGGGTTGATGACTTGAGGTCAGGAGTTTGAGGCCAGCCTGGCCAACATGGTGAAACCCCGTCTCTACAAAAAATGCAAAAATTAGCCGGGCATGATGGCGCATGCCTATAATCCCAGCTACTTAGGAGGCTGATGCAGGAGAATCACTTGAACCCAGGAGGAGGAGGTTGCAGTGAGCTGAGATCACCCCACTGTACTCTAGCCTGGGCAACAGAAGGAGACTCCATCTAAAAAAAAAAAAAAAAAACCTCAACCATTTGCTGTTCTGTGAGTTCTGATGATATCTCTAGCTTGGCTGCCTTTACTTCACCTTTCAGAGTCTTCTTATGTTTGTTTCCTATCTGATATCAGGGTTTCAGTTATACTTAGCAGAAGTGGGGAAAAGTGTGTCCACTTCATCTTCCACAAGTGGAAGTCCTGGAACTTTCATTTTTAGTTGACTTGGTTTTTCAAGCTCAATATTTCATGAACATGCTGCACCAGTTAACAAAGCAGAAGGCTACCAAACCACCTGCAGGAAAGATTTGTTTCTAGGATTTATGTGAGAGGAAAAGTGTCTACCATGTGCTTGGCACTTCATGCTTAATTTCACTTAATCCTCAGAAGAATGCGACAAGGAGGGTATTATTAACCCTGGTTTACAGAGGTGAGAACTGAAGTTTGGAGAAATTAAGTAACTTGTTCCAGATCACACAGCTAGTAATTGGAAGATCTAGAACTTGAAGCCAGTTTTGATCACATTTTCACCCCTCCACATGCCTCATTCAGCTCGTTAGTGTAACGAGGACAGCGATGATCTTTCCTGCTTCTTGTGCTTATCTGTGCCTAGGAAATCCATGCAGCTCCCTCTTCAGGTAGGGGAAACACACTCATGTATACATGGTTATGTGTATAAGCGTAGGTATAACTGTGTAATAACAAAGGAGCTCTATACTTACCACAGTGGGTAATTAATATCTGTGGGATCAAATTAGTGTAAGATTTCAGAATGTTAACATGTTCTAGTATTGTTGCTATATAAAGTGTGTTCATGATATAAGAAATTGATTTTCATGAATGAATAAATACCTACAAAATCATAAAACAAGTCATTGGTACTCTTTATAGGAATGATTGCCTTTTTGGGAAAGAAGACCTTTTTTGGCGGGTGGTGGGGACAGAGTTTTGCTCTTGCTGCTCAGGCTGGAGTACAATGACGCAATCTTGGTTCACTGCAACCTCTGCCTCCCAGATTTAGGCAATTCTCTTGCCTCAGCCTCCTGAGTAGCTGGGATTACAGGTGCCCACCACCATGCCCACTAATTTTTGTATTTTTAGTATCCAGGTTGGTCTCAAACTCCTGACCTCAGGTGATCTGCCTGCTTTGACCTCCCAAAGTGCTGGGATTATAGGCATGAGCCACTGCTCCTGGCCTAAGAGACATTTCTTTTACAGCCTAAACCATTTGCATGCAGAATATCCAGATAGTTTTCTTTTAGTTGTGAAAACTCATTGGCTCTGTTTAAGAGGAATAAGATGATAATAAGTATGGTACATGGCCAGGTGGCTCACACCTATAATCCCAGCACTTTGGGAGGCCAAGGCGGGTGGATCACTTGAGGTCGGAAGTTTGAGACCAGCTTGGCCAATATGGTGAAACTGTCTCTACAAAAAATGCAAAATTTAGCTAGGTGTGGTGGCATGTGCCTGTAATACCAGCTACACAGGAGGCTGAGGCACGAGAATCACTTGAACCCACGAGGTAGAGGTTGCAGTGAGCCGAGATCATACCACTGCACTCCAGCCTGGGCAACAGAGTGAGACTGTCTCAAAAATAAAAATAAAGTGTGGTACACAATCATTTCTGAGTTAGGCATTTCAATCCTATTTTAGTGTGAAATACATAATTATGGCAAAATTATTTCCTAAGGAGCTCTATCTGGACATATTAATGTATAAATACTTATTTCCTCTCTCTGAAATTTGACTTAAAGAAATAATCTTAATTCTCTTTTCTCCCATGCTTTTATTTTCCCCACCTTTTTTTTTTTATTTTCTCAATATTTGGTAATACTTGAATTCCCTGGAGGATTTCAACTTTGAGAAAACTATGAATAATTCAAGCTTAATTTTGCCTTCATTCCTTTCCAAGTTCAAAATCTGACATTTTTTTATTCTGTTTGTGAACCACAGGAGTTTTGTTGTAATGATTGAAAAGAAAGACCACTAAAGGATGCAGTATGTGATGTATTATTTATTGAAAACACAGATGGAATTACATGTATGATGAGAATGTTTCTGATTCTTAAATTCAATGATCTGATTCCTTCTGAGCTAGGAAGAAGAGACTGACATTTGCAGGTATCAGGGGCCAGGCACTGTGATGACCTATGAATAATGTTTTCTCAGGTATCATTGCACCTAGTTTCCCATTTAGGAACCTGAGATTTAGGGTTAAACAATTTGTGATAAGGCTGCGATTGAACCTAAAGCTCAGTGGTCTTCCCAGAACACTGTCTCCACACCGTGCTGAAAACCAAAGGAATTGACTTAACTTCTTGCATTCTAAACTAGAGTTATTAAAAATTCATTTCCTAGGTTAGTGCCAACTGAATTCCTTCTCTGCAGGAGTCATAGTCATCATTCATCCAGCCATTTATTATATTCCGTCTAGCCCAGAGTTTTGCAATTCTGACTGCATATCAGGATCACCTGGGGAGCTTTTTAAAAATATAAATGTGAGGCACCGCTCCCCAGATATTCTGATAATTGGCCTGGGGTGGGCTCCAGGCAGCTATTTTTAAAGTCCCTGAGTGATTCTGATGTGCAGCCCGGATTGATACATTGCAGTCTCGTTGCTTTCCCTCATCTCCGACATTACTCCCTGTGGTGTCCATTTTATGTGTTGACTTGACTGGTTGTGGGGTGCCCAGGCATTTGGTCACACATTATTATGTGTCTGTGAGGATGTTTCTGGACAAGATTAAGATTTGAATTGGTAGTCTGAGGAAAGTTGGTCACCTTCCCTAATATGGATGAGCGTCATTCAGTCGATCGACGACCTGAATAAAACAAAAAGGCCAATTCTCTGAATAAAAGGGAACTCTTCCTGCCTGACTGCCTTATAAGCTGGGATATCTTTTCCTTTTTTATTACTTTCTTTCTTTTTTTTTTTTTTCCTGCCTTCAGACTCAGATGGAAACATTGGTTCCTCTTGGGTTTTGAGCCTTGGCTTTCAGACTAGAACTAGCACCATCAACTCTCCTGGGCCTCCAGCTTGCTGACTGCATATCTTGGTACTTACCAGACTTCATAATTGCATGAGCCAATCCCTTGTAATAAATCTCTTTCTGTATATACACTACCTATTGGTTCTGTTTCTCTGGCTAATACACTTCCTTTTTAACTAAGACCTCTAGGCACTTTTGCTGTCTCTGAGGTTTTACATACTTTATATACCTAGAGATGAAATCTAAGAAAGTTTTTTTAAAATGGGGGTTTAGATGGACATCTCTCTGAGGTTCCACCTCAGCACTGACACAGGCCAGATGTGGCTTAGCCTCAGGAAACTCAAATTCTTATCCCTGTGTTTCCCTCAGCCAGCTGAGGCCTTTCAACTGTGCCCATCTAGCAGAAGCAGCTGTAAGATCAAGGAACACATGACCATGCTAACAGGCCCCAGCCTTGCTGAGTGGTCCAGTTGCAGAAAGAGCAGCCTAGGGAGTGAAGTTGCCCACTGCAAACTCACATTGTCCAGTCATCCCTCCTGGTGTCTGGGGCCAGGCCTCTGAGGGTGCTGGCCAGATGCCAAAGTGGAGCTTAGGACCTGGATTCCAGCACTGAGCGAGGGGGTGATTACCCAAAGAGACAAGAGAAAGACGAACCAAAATGGGGAGCAGACCAGTCCTGGAGAGCACTGAGAGCCAGGCCAGGGCCTGACGCCAGTCCAATTGTTACAGGAATCGGGGTCCCGATCCAGACCCCGAGAGAAGGTTCTTGGATCTTATGCAAGAAAGAATTCAGGGTGAGTCCATACAGTAAAGTGAAAGCAAGTTTATTAGGAAAGTAAAGGAATAAAATAATGGCTCTTTTATACATAGAGCATCCCTGGAGACTACTGGTTACCCATTTTTATGGTTATTTCTTGATGATAACCTAAACAAGGGGTGGATTATTCATGTCTCCCCTTTTTAGGCCATGTAGGGTAACTTCCTGATGTTGCCATGGCATCTGTAAACTGTCATGGCACTGGTGGGAGTGTAGCAGTGAGGATGACCAGCAGTCACTCTTCTTGCCATTTGGCTTGGGTGGGGGTTAGCCAGCTTCTTTACTTCAAACTGTTTTATCAGCAGGGTCTTTAAGACCTATATCTTGTGCTGACCTCCTATCTCATCCTGTGACTTAGAATGCCTTAACCATCTGGGAATGCAGCCCAGTAGATCTCAGCCTCATTTTACCCAGCCCTATTCAAGACGGAGTTGCTCTGGTTCACACGCCTCTGACACAATGGGCAAGCAGATGAGTGGCAGGCCAGGTGAAAGGGCTGCAAGCCCCGTGGATATGAGCAGAAGAGAATATGTTGGGATGGGGTGAGAGGTAGATGGGAAGGTAAGTTAGAAGTCTCCACTGTTGCATACCATGACTCATTTGTGTTGACCACCAGCCATATGGTCATGAATGGATCAGCCTGGTTGAAATACCTGTGTTGGGGTAGCAGATTTTTCATTCAGCTTATACGGCCCCACCCTTCATCCCACTTTAAATTCATGTGTGCCTCCATCCTGTCTTTTGAATATTTTGCTTTATTCAGTAACACAAGTTCATGACTTGGTGAAAAAAGCCTCAGCTTACAGCATCATAAGCTAGTTCCCCATAAATTATTACCACACTGATAATACCTTTAAACATAGAAAACAGCATTTTGGAATTCTGTGTTGTTCAAGTAAATTTTCATTCATTTTAGTGTCTTGCAAATAGCAAGCAGAGGAATGATAATCTTGTTTTACCATTTGCTTTTTTTTTTAACCACATTTTCCCAAACTTTGAAAAGCAATTGCTAATAAACAAACCAAGCCACAGGAATTATTTCAGTTCAAGAGAATAAACAGATTTCAAGAGATCAAAAGAAGTCACTGAAGTTCATCTAGCAGTGCTTTCATTCCTATATTATACTCGCGCATCAGCAGCGTCGTGTGTGAAGATAATGGCATCAGAATTTCCATCTCATGCTTAATTTTCTGATGGATTTTGCTATCTTCATTTTACCTTAAAGAAGATAAATAAATAACCCAACCAGGAATACACTTGAGGAAAAAGGAAGATGCCCAGGGTTATATATTAAATTTCTTCCAATTCCAGAAGAGCAGAAGAAAGCCTCTTCCAATCCCTTTTTTGTGCCATAGGGATGAGAACAAATGGCAAGACATTCCTCTTCCGTGTTGACTTGCCTTCAGGTGACTTTGAAGGCAAATTGGTGAAATTGGCTATGGAGACAGTATAGAGACATTTTAGATTTGAAAAGATAACTTCTCTCTTACTTTTGCCCAATTGGGACCATTTCCTCAACTCTGCACTTAGGTTACCTAATGGAGATACAGCTTTAATAATCAATTCCGGAGAGAGAGATCCAAGATGGCCGATTAGCAGCAGCTCAGGATTGCAGCTCCCAGTGAAAGCAAAGAGAGCGAGTGGATGCCGCACTTTCAGACGAATTTTTGTTGCCCACAGACTGGGAGATTCCCAGCGGAGGTGCCACACGGGTTGCCAGCGCAACTTTTTTGGCCGGCGCAGCTGTTTTGCTGGCGCCCTGGCACGGCGCTTCTTGGTGCGGAGTATACGGGACGGGGTGCCCTTTGAGTTGGGCTTGGCAGGTCCCATCCCCACAAGGAGAACAGCAATTGGAAACGCTGAGGACTGAGAGTTTCACAGCCAGCACAGCTGAACCGGGAAGGTCCAGCTCTGTGGGGAAGGGGCGTCCACCAAAGGAAAACTAAGAAACAGAA
Source organism: Cacajao melanocephalus (assembly GCA_963573385.1). Classification (NCBI taxonomy): domain Eukaryota; kingdom Metazoa; phylum Chordata; class Mammalia; order Primates; family Pitheciidae; genus Cacajao; species Cacajao melanocephalus. The sequence goes on along the minus strand of CAUYLG010021388.1, from coordinate 1,171 downwards.
AAAACTTCATCACCGGGCGGAGAGAGATCCAAGATGACCGTTGAGCAGCAGCTCAGGATTGTAGCTCCCAGTGAAAGCACAGAGAGCGAGTGGACGCCGCAATTTCAGATGAATTTCTGTTGCCCACAAACTCGGAGCTACTCAGCGGAGGAGCCACATGGGTCACCAGCGCGACTCTTTCGGTGGCATGGTGCGGTGCTTCTCAGTGCGGCGTATACGGGACTGGGTGCACTTTGAGTTGGGCTCAGCCGGTCCCATCCCCACAAGGAGAACAGCAATTGGAAGTGCTGAGGACTGAGAGTTTCACAGTAAGCACAGCTGAACCCGGGAAGGCCTAGCTCTGTGGGGAAAGGGCGTCCGCCAAAGGAAAACTAAGAAACAGAAAAAAATCACCAACAAGCCGGACGTCCACTCAGACCCAATCTGAAAGTCAGCAGTTACAAAGATGACAAATGGATAAATCCACAAAAATGGGAAGAAACCAGTGCAAAAGGCTGAGTACACCCGAAATTAGAATGCCTCTCCTCCTACAGGGGATTGCAGCTCCTCATCAGCAAGAGAACAAGGCCTGACAGAGAACGAGTGTGATCAACTGACAGAATCAGGCTTCAGAAGGTGGATAATAAGAAACTTCTGTGAGCTAAAAGAACATGTACTAACCCAATGCAAAGAAACTAAGAACCTTGAAAGAAGATTTAACGGAAGATTTAACGAAATGCTAACGAGAATGGATTACTTAGAGAGGAATATAAATGAATTGATGGAGCTGAAAAACACAACACGAGAACTTTGCGAAGCATGCACAAGTTTCAACAGCCGAATTGACCAAGCAGAAGAAAGGATATCAGAGGTCGAAGATCAACTCAATGAAATAAAACGAGAAGACAAGATTAGAGAAAAAAGGGTAAAAAGGAATGAACGAAGTCTCCAAGAAATATGGGACTATGTGAAAAGACCTAATATACGTTTGATAGGTGTACCTGAATGTGACGAAGAGAATGAATCCAAGCTGGAAAATACTCTTCAGGATATTATCCAGGAAAACTTTCCCAACCTAGCAAGGCAGGCCAATATTCAAGTCCAGTAAATACATAGTACAGATAAAAAAGATTTTAATTTATTATAGGAAGAGCAATGGTCTTAATTGTATTATTTAGCTGTTTTGTTATGT